>JASTWP010001683.1:0-63059 GCA_030770255.1 Temnothorax ravouxi
AGGTATTAATACACGCTAGACACCGAACTACGGAGCTCACTATCTAGACATCATCAACGGCACCTGGACACCTAAACAGCGACAATCACGTCATTATTACACCTGGACACCGAAACTACGGAGCTCAGACATATCTAGACATCGTCATCGGGGCAACTTGGACACACGTCAGAAATACGCAATATCAACTCAACGTACGTATTACACCTGGACAAACCGAAAACTATGAAGCGCACGATCTGGATCCGCGTCATCGGCAACCTGGATCAACCTAACACCCGAAAACTATCAAGCTTGAATTCACTAAGAATCAATATACTTTAATATTTATACATTACTATTAGCAAATAGAATCTTCCTCATCGGACCTGGGATAAGTTCAGATCGACCTTTAATAATTTACCTACTAGATCGTTCGAAATACGCGCGCGATATCGAAACTGGCGATACCTGCGCCGCCAGTGTCGAAAAAGTGAAAGGGACATTTTCTCTGATCACGTGATCACACAGATCGGCGTTAGGAGGAGGAGTATCTTAATAAAAAATTTTTCACATTTGACTTTGCGTCGCAATATCTCCGCTCGTAGGGCACGTAGCGGAAAATTATATAGGAGATACCCCCCTTATTTTCACCCCAACTATCGATCAAGCCTACTTAGAACTTGATCCGTTCACTCGTTATCGAGATCTCAACATCTCGGTTACTCGCAACCCGTCGCGTCGCGTAAAAGAGTCACGGTGCGGTCTCGCTCCGCGTGTACTTGGCGCGAGACACTACCGTGTCTCTTGATTTTTTAGACAGAAATCGGTAACCTTTTCACTAATCTTCGCCAAATTCAAAACAACCTCCCTTTAAGGATACCTTATATATAAGATTACATGTATGACTTGTACACTTTTTAGGCAAAAATTGGTAACCTCTTCACCAATCATTGCCAAATTCAACACCAATCTATTTTATATACATTATTTGTGTGTATAAATAATTAAAAAGATGTATATATTTTAATGTTAATTTTCAAGGTAATGGAACCTTTGGCACATGCGTTGGATATTTTGCAAAGTGAAAATGGCATGTATATGGGGTATTTGTTACCAGTCTTAAACACTTTAGAAGAAAAGTTAAAAAATTTAAGCGCGGAGGGAGTTATTACACAGTGTCATTCACTACTTACTTCTATTCAAGAAGGATTAACTAAAAGGTATGAGAAATAATGCAATAAATAATAAACTTTATAAAAAAATCAACACAATATTTCGGCGATTAATCAACTGTAAAAGAATTAGGTCATAAAGAATTATATGCTTTATTTGTTACATACGCTTCGACTTTAACTCATATACGTTTTGAGTTTTCTTCAGTGAGATATAATATAATATCACGAGAGAAATTCAAATTATGCATGCAAATACATTTAGTAGTAAGTTCCAAGTAATACACAGAGATAATTAAATATTTACATAAGAATGATGTATGATCTAATTTTTCTACATTTAATAAATAATAAATTAAAATGAGTAAATAACAGCAAATAAATAAATAATATTTACAACAATATAATGGTTAAGTTTTTAAATAATGAAATAGGTAATTATATATCCATTAAATTTAGTAATTTAAAAAAATAATTAAAAAATGTTAATAATAAAAACTAATATTACATTCCATACTATAACTACTTTCAGATTCTCTACAATTGTACGAGAAAAAAGACCTAATAATTGCAGCTTGTCTACATCCAAAGTTTAAATTAAATTGGTTGACTGGAAGCAAAAAGAAATTTGCTGCAAATTACTTAGAAGATTTAATGGGAATTCAATCAAACAAAATTCTCCAGATCGAGATCTTACTAAACAAACTGCTGATCCCGATGATAATTTTTTTTATTTTCGCCAAAAACCACAACCTGATGAAGAAGAATTGCAACACTTTTTAAAATCAAATAACACTAATATTGAATTGTTGCACAATTATTCAAAACTTAAAAAATTTTTTATTAAATACAACACGCCACTTCCCAGTAGTGCATCAGTTGAAAGATTATTTAGTTGTGGAGGTTTTGTACTAACGCCACAAAGAGGCCGTCTTAATGATGACACAATGGAACAACAACTTCTTCTAAAAATAAATAAAAATTTGTGGTGATATGTACAAGTTTATTGTAACTCTTATAAAGGTATCTAACAATAAGCAATAAGTATTAAAAGTTTATTATATTTTATAAGTTACAAAGAAAGGCCTATAAAGAAAAGTGATATATCTGAGAGCCCTTAATATATATTTTATTCTTTATGAGTTAATAATAAAATGTTTATCTTTTCAGGATTATAAAAGAAGAATACAACTAAAGTACAAATTAATTACGGTATTGCAAAAAACTCCCTATTAATGTGATTAGTGTGACGTACTTCACGTAATTATATGTGCAATTATAAGTGCAACGTTTATTTTTACTAAGAAATTACTAATTTCAAATTAGTATTAATATATATATTTCTTTTAAGTTGAAAAGTAAAAATTTTAAACAATAAATATTTTGTATGTACTTTATAAACTTTTATTTCCTTCTAGCATATTTTCCGGCGTTACGCAGTTAAGGCTCTTGGGATTATTAATTATTAAATAACTTAATTTTAAAGTTAAATATTTTAAAATAAAATAACAAAGATATTGTAACCGACCCAACTGGCCAAATTTTATTGATCTAAAACGCTACGTTTCGACCGGGGATCCGTTCCTTTTCAAGCGCAAATACGTATACACCTCTCACAAAGATTCGGTGTAGTTAGGGCATTATGCCTGACTAATCGATATTTGTGAGAGGTGTATACGTTATACGTATTTGCGCTTGAAAAGGACCGGATCCACGGTCGAAACGTAGCGTTTTAGATCAATAAAATTTGGCCAGTTGGGTCGCTTACAATATCTCTGTTAATTTTTTAATTATTCACTAACGACTCAAACTCTCTAAAATTGTTTTTAAATATTTTAATTTTAGTGTTACATAAAAGTAACGAAAAAGTAACGAATCGTTACTTTTGTAGTAACGGTAACGGTAACGCGTTACTTTTTAAAATTAGTAACGAGTAACGGTAACGAGTTACTTTTTACAAAAAAATAACGGTAACGCGGGTAACGAGTTACTTTTTTGGAGTAACGTTTCCAACTAGTGACATACACTTCGACATCGAAGTGCGAAGTGTGTATTCGCGAGAAACAAACTCGAGCTCCATTTCCGAGAAGTGAAGGCGGTCGTACAAAAAACGTATTAGAAATAGTGCATTCAGATGTGTGTGGACCAATGAGAACTGCGTCACATTCTGGCGCAAAGTACTTTGTGACATTTATCGACGATAGGTCGCGTTGGTGCGAGGTTATTTTGTGAAAAACAAAAGCGATGTTTTGAGTGCATTTAAAAAATACAAGGCCGCGGCAGAAACTTTAACAGGGAGAAAGATAAAAGCATTGCAGTCGGACAACGGGACAGAATACTGCAACAAAGAATTCGACCAATTCTTGGAGCAAAACGGTATCGCGAGGCAATTATCGACACCGCATACCCCCCAACAAAACGGCGTGGCGGAGAGAAAGAATCGGACGCTGGTTGAAATGGCTAGGTGCATGATGCGTCAAGCGGATGTTTCTCCAGTATTTTGGGCAGAGGCGGTAAATACCGCGTGCTATGTGAGAAATCGATGCGTGACAAAATCACTGGATGGACAGGTACCGTATAAATTATGGAAGGGAAAAATACCTACGGTAATATATTTTCAAATCTTTGGTTCGAGAGTGTTCGTGTCGGACAAAAATCCCCAAAAAGGAAAATTTGACTCGAGATCGGAGGAGGGTATTTTCGTAGGATACTCAAACGAATCAAAAGCGTATCGCGTGTGGCTACCGAAATCGCGTAAAGAAATCGTGAGTCGCGACGTGAAATTCTTGAACGAGTCAGCTTTTGATCGTGAATACCAAGAGTTTCTTGAGGACGAGAAACCCGACCAAACCGAAACTAAGGGACACGAGCAGGAAGAAGAGTTGATCAAGGACAAAGCAGAGGAGCATCACGCCGAGGGACCTCAAGTTGTCATCAAGGAAAGGCATCACACAGAAGTACCTCGAGATCGAGATGTCATTGTTAGAGCGCCTAAACGAAGGGCAACGGAAGGCTCTACTCCTTTACCAACGAGGCTTCAACCACCGAAACGCGGAAGAGGAAGGCCGATGCTATTGCGTACCGGATTGGTCGAAAGGCCGAGAAAATTATATCATCAGGCCGCTAACAACAATGACGGAAACGATGGTGAGGATAGTGAGAATTCGGACGATGAGGGTCTACCTGATGAGACTCCAGACGACGATGACGCGTTTATGGAATGTAATTTAACAATAACACACCGATCTTACAACGTGGCAAGAAGCGGAGCAAAGCGACGACGTCGAAGACTGGAGAACAGCCATGGAAGATGAATACCTTGCGCAGATACGCAACAACACTTGGGAAATTGTATCAAGACCACAAAAGCGAAAAGTGATTGGTAGTAGATTTGTTTTCTGTACCAAAGATAGTGGACTAGTCACAAAGAAGAAAGTACGTCTTGTAGCAAAGGGTTGCTCACAACGTGCAGGGGAGGATTTCCATGAAACTTATTCTCCCGTGGCAAGATCGACTTCAATTCTATTATTGGCGGCACTGTCGGCAGAGTTAGGGTTGCAAATCCATCAAATGGATGTGGTAACTGCCTACCTCAATGGTGAGTTGGAAGAGGACGTGTACATGGAGGTACCTGAGCAGTTATGCGAAGTACTGACGAAGATCATCACTGGAAAACGCGTGGGTTCAAATGCGGAAATAATTCGGAAAGAAGATGTTATAATAAGAACTGCAAAACGCTGGCTACATGCATTGAACGCATATCAAGATAGTGTGTGCTTGTTGAAGAAAGCGCTTTATGGATTGCGACAATCAGGGCTGCAATGGTATCGTCGTTGTTAATGAATTGATTGCTTTTAAGTATGCATGAATGAGTTTATTGCTACTGATTACAGCACGCCGTGTCGCTTACAAAATTCTTCTTGCTTTTTCATCGCCATCTTAACCTACTACTCCCTCCTCCGCGCAGTCTCCTTCTCCCCCGGCACACGCTATTGTATCCTTGCGCGCACTACTTTCACGCTCGCCACGGTGCGTTCCGAGACTTATCCATAACATTTTCCGCCTCCCTTGAAAGGACGGTCTTTCAACAATATCCTTTGCATGTTGATTATAAAATAAGTTCCGCTAATAATAAATAAACCTGGATTTGGCTCCTGAAATCAAACTGAATGTATCTTTTACACTTAACAAATAATTATCATTAAGCCTAAATTAAAGAGTTGATTAGAGCAGAGACAAAATTAAGGATTTCATACTCCCTTTGATAGAATAATCTTATAAGTAAATTAAATAGAGACTTCGCTAGGCTAATCGATTTACGAGCCTCATTTCATCACTCAATCTTTTTCCATGTCATCAATTGGGATCGGACATAGCTTCTGAACTGATCTTTTAAATTCGCCGTTTCGAGTCTTTACCATAACGACTCTTATAACTCCATCTGGACCTGGAAATAACTCGATGACTCTGCCTAGAGTCCATTGAAGAGGAGGTACGTGATTCTCCTTTAACAAAACCCTCGTGTTCAGCTGGATATTAGGAACTCCGGAATCTGCCCATTTATTTCGTCGCTGCAGCTCCTGCAGGTACTCTGCTTGCCATCGACACCAGAATTGTTGGCTCAATTTTTGTATATGCTGCCACCTTGTTAGACGGTTTTCTGGAACCTCGTGATAGTCATGTTGAACAGGTAGAACGAGCGAGTCGTCAATTAGGAAATGGGCAGGAGTTAGCACGGAAAGGTCTGTAGGATCGCTTGATAGGGGGGTGAGGGGTCGTGAATTTAAGATCGCCTCGATCTCGGCTAAAAGCGTGGCGTATTCTTCAAATGTGAGCACTCTTCCTTGTGTGTAACAGAATTCAGGTTTCGTTTCGCGATCTTGACCGCCGCTTCCCATAAACCACCAAAATGCGGAGCGCGCGGAGGAATAAAGCTCCATGCAATCTTTTGTTGCGCAAGACTAGTTTGAATCTCGTCCTTCTCTTTCTCGAGGAATGCGTAAATTTCCTTTAATTCTCGGGCGGCTCCCACGAAGTTTGTCCCGTTATCGGAGAACATCTGGGAGCAGATGCCGCGTCGAGCGGTGAAGCGACTTAGAGCTGCCAAAAACGCTTCCGTCGTCAGATCTGATACGAGTTCCAAGTGAACAGCTTTTGTGCTAAAACACGTGAAAATTGCGATATATCTTTTCGAGACATGTATTCTTCCTCGACGCCGACTTTCGCAAACTTGCAGTGGTCCGGCGTAATCAATGCCAGTGTTAGTGAAAGGACGTTCGTATCCAGCTACTCTTTGCTTAGGTAGATCGCCCATCTTAACCTCCAGAATCGTTGGACGAAGTTTGAAGCAATTCAAGCAATTTTTTACTACCTTACGCGCTTCCCGACGTCCACTTAAGGGCCAATATCGATATCGCACAATACTGAGGAGTTGCTCCGGGGGACAATGATGCAAACGTATGTGTTCCTGACGCATGATCAAGCCCGTAACATAATGCCTAGCGGGCAGAACGATGGGATGCTTTCGATCTACTGAGAGACTCGAATGTCTGACAATGAGCCTCCCTCCAACTCTAATCAATCCCCTGTCGTCTATAAAGGGATCTAATGCTCTCAACTTGCTTTTACTCGACAAAATTTGACCTGCGACTAATGCTTCGTAATCTTGGGCGAAGATATCCCGTTGAACTAATCTTGCGATAATTTCTTCTGCTTCGTCGAGTTCTTCGACTTTTAACGGACCAGTCCGTTTTGTTCCAAACGCGTGGGACTTCCATCTCATGCACTGAGCGATTACTCGCCTGAGCTTGCTGTACGTCGAGAACCTCATTAGCACGTTCGACGTCTCGTTTACTACTAAAGTTACAGCTTTCGATTTAAGTTCCGGTAAGACAGTTTCTGGTTCTTCTATTTTTGCTGGACACTCGCTGGTCAGCCAATGCGGGCCGTGCCACCAAAGCTTGCTTTCAACCAATGTGTCAAAGCTGACTCCTCTCGATAGTAGGTCCGCTGGGTTCTCGGTCGTTGGCACGTAATGCCAGGGGATGTTCTTCGTGATCTCTTGAATTTTTGAAATGCGGTTAGCTACGAACATTTTTAGCTTGTGCGGCTGGGTTTTTATCCATCCCAACACAACTTGTGAATCGCTGCTTAATCTTGTATTTCGGATTCGTTCACCATATGCCTTTTTTGCGCTAGCATACAGAAGTGCGAGCAGAAGAGCTGCTTCTAACTCCAATCGGGGGATTGTAATGGTTTTGAGCGGTGCTATTTTCGTTTTAGCACAAATTAAGTGCGAGTGAATAGTTCCTTGATCATCTTAACTTACTGCATATAAACAAGCGCCAAACGCTCGCTCCGAGGCGTCTCCAAATCCGTATATATCAAACGTAGTCGACTGATTTGCGGGAACCACGTTTCGTGGTATCTGGAGTGCGTTAATCCTTGCCAAAGAGGCGTAGTAGTTCTCCCATTCCGTTGAGAGTTCCTGAGGTATGGGCTGATCCCAATCAAGGTCGTTCGTCCACAATTTCTGCATGATTATCTTGCCGGTAATAAGTAGTGGTGCCAGAAGGCCGAGTGGATCGAAGACTTGTGCTTTTCTTGATAACACCACTCGCTTCGTAATTGCTTGCGTGTTTTCCATTTTAATTTCATATTGCAAACAGTCGGACTTGGCGTTCCACAAGAGTCCCAATGTTTTGAGGGCTCCTTCCTTTTCGATGATAAGCACGTCATCTGTTTTGCCCTGCGTAGCAATGTGCTTTAAAACACGCGAATCGTTCGAGCGCCATTTACGGAGATAAAACTGGCCTCTTTCCATCAACTGAGACAATTGTTTCTGCAATTCGATCGCTTCGGCAATCGTTCTCGCTCCACTAATCACATCGTCCATGTAGGTATCTTCAAGGAGGGCTAATGCGGCCAGTGGCAGATTTCTGCCCTCTTCTATTGCCAACTGTTTGAGACTTCGTATAGCCAGAAATGGCGCCGAGGCTGTACCATAGGTGACGGTATGCAGTTTGTATAATCTTATCAGTTCCTCCGGGCTTTCCCGCCAGAAGATTCGCAGCAATCTTTGATCTCTCTTATCGATGCGTATCTGTCGAAACATTTGAGCGACGTCTGCCGTTACCACGTACTCGTGAGTCCTGAAACGAAGAAGTATATCGTACAGATTTGTTTGTAGATTGGGATCTGCTATAAGCTTGTCGTTCAGAGAAGTGCCAAGCGTTGTTTCTGCCGACGCATCAAATACGACCCGGAGTTTTGTCGTTGCGCTCTCCGGTCGTAGAACTGCTTGATGAAGTAGAACGTAGGATTCAGCTTCTTGATCCTCATTGTCCGAAACCACTGACATATGATCCTGTCCTTGGTAGTCTCTCATGAACCTGACATATTCTGTCTTTAGATCCGGATTCCTTGCAAAGCGACGCTCTAATGCGAGGAAGCGTTTCAAGGCAAGCTGCTTCGAATCTCCTAACTTGACATTTGCTCGTGTCGGTAATCTTACGATAAACCTTTTTGTTGAATCTCGCTTGAAGGTCTTGATGAAATACTCCTCGCATGCCTTCTCTTCTTCTGTATATTGTTGAATTCTAACAATTTCCTCTTGTCTCCAGAAACGTTCTATCTGCTGATTCAACATATCATTTGTTATAGTTACACACGTTCCTGATAACTCGGGATCAGCGTCGATCATCTCTCCGCCGACAATCCAACCAAACATAGTATTTTGCAGCGCTGGTTGGCCCTTAATGCGGTTCTTCGGTGTCCCACAAAGTATTCTCCAGTAGAAACCAGACCCGATGAGCAAATCAATCGTGGCCGGTTCATTAAACTCGGGATCTGCCAGGCGAACATCTTTTGGCAAAATAATCTTGCTTACGTCGATCTTGCTCTGAGGCAAGCGCTCCGTGATAGTCGGCAATACCAGATATTCTAATGTTGTTGTAAACTCCTCTTGAGTTGATTTGATTCGCAAGTTTATCGTCTTTGCTGCCTTTGTCTGCAATTGACCTATCCCTGTGATTGTACGGTCTTCCGATCGGCATGGTAACTTCAGCTTTCTTGTGAAATCTGCCGTTATTAAATTAAATTGCGATCCTGAATCGAGCAATGCTTTGCAAATCTGTGGACATCCTTCGGAATCATATGCGAAGATTCTAACTGTCGAAAGAATTACCCTTGATGTTTGTTTCTGCACGTAGAAGATGCTCATAGATGGATCTTCTTGTTTGATGCTCGTTGCCTGCTTCGCTTCAATGACATTCGCGCTATCCGAACAACAGGATACTACCGGTGTCGCTAATGCATTGTTCTCGTTCGACTGATTCTCTGACTCCCGATGGAGGAGTGCATTGTGCCGACCGCTGCACTTTTTACACGTTGACGATTTGCAATCTTTCGCCAAGTGTCCCGCATTCAGACAGTTAATACAGAGTTTCTTCTCCCGTATTAATTTCATCCTGTCTGATGTCGATTGCTTCAGGAGTTCTTCACACTTGTAAATAGCATGGCTGCCCTAGCAAATTTTACAGTTTGCTGACGTCGTAGTGAATGAAACCTTTTTTCCGTTTTCTTGTTGCTTGTTAGTTTCTCGCTCGGAGGTTGCTTTACTTTGCCTTGATTCAGTACTCGCATCGTATGACAGCGCTCTGTCAGGAACTTTAAAAATTCATCCATCGTCGGCATGTTTGCAGGTGTTCGATCCTTTGCGATGTTCTGCCAGTCGCGTTGCTCCGCGAAATCCAGCTTCTTTTTTGCTAAGTGAATGATCATTGTTTCCCACTGGTCGACCGGTTGCTGCAGAGCCTCGAGAGACTTCATGTGCGTGCGGATGTGCCAAATGAATTGCCGGATTGAATCGGCCTTGTTTTCCTTTGTTATGTCAGGGAATTTCAGTAATGCTTTAAGATGCGTTTCGATTATTAGCATCGTGTTATCATACGTGTCCTTAAGAAGCTTCCAGGCACTCCAATAATTCTCATCGGATATAGTGAATCCCTGAATGACCTGACGCGCTTCCCCTTGAAGTAGGCCAATCAAATATTGATGCTTTTGCATCGGTGTCAGATCTTCGTCGCGATGTATAGTTGTCTCAAAACTATTTTTGAAGAAGATCCACTTTGTGAAATCTCTGCTAAACTCCAGCAGTTTTATCTCTGGGAGCTTCGGTTTTCTCCGCTGTGGTTGAACTGGTGCTGGCAAATTTTGCGCCGCTTGATCAGCTTGAGGTACAGCTGCTTCCGCTGCAATAATTTCTTGGAGTTTCGCCGCCGCTTTGTAATAGCCTGCTTCGAAGAATTGTCCTGCTTCATTTTCTGCTTGTATATCTGCGAGCTGTGCTTCTTCTAACCTTGCTTCGACGATATCATTTTGTATGGTCTCAAATTTGTCCCACATATCTGAGAGCTTTTCTAGTCTTACTTGCGCATTGATCGCGGTTTTTGGCTCATCGGAATTCAAAAATGTCAATATTCTTGTTACGTTACCCTTATATCGAGCACGCGTTTGCTTTAGCTTCCTTACGTCCGTCATTTTGCGAAAGGAACTGAAATACACTAGGATTAGAAAGGATTCATAAAGCGACTCACTCACCTGTATGAAAAACCGTCGAGCCCCACGCTGCGGCGACTCGAACCGTCTAGGTTATGTTACGATTGTATAAGACGATATCGTGCGTAATCGTCGTACGAGACTTTTCTTGGTTAAGTCCTTGCGTTTACTACGTGCTTGTGCCGTCGGTGTTTTTCCTCGGCACGCCTCGATGTTGTGTGTTAAGCCTTGTTTCGTGCTTTTCCGTTGCTTGTGCACGCGTATGCGTACCTTGTGCTTCCAGTGCTCAACACTGTTACTTCTTATGCAACTCTTCTGGCCGGTGCTTTGTTCCGCGGCCCTCCGTGTCGATCGCGAACTTTTGCGATTTATGCTAATTATGCTTACTGAGCTCGTTTTCTCTGCGTGCGTTAGCCGTGTTGGGCGCCACTTTTATGTTTAATGAATTGATTGCTTTTAAGTATGCATGAATGAGTTTATTGCTACTGATTACAGCACGCCGTGTCGCTTACAAAATTCTTCTTGCTTTTTCATCGCCATCTTAACCTACTACTCCCTCCTCCGCGCAGTCTCCTTCTCCCTCGGCACACGCTATTGTATCCTTGCGCGCACTACTTTCACGCTCGCCACGGCGCGTTTCGAGACTCATCCATAACAGTCGTCTTGTGTCAAGACTGAAGCAAATGGGTATGCAATCAACGGACCAAGACCCATGTATGTTTACGTCACGAAAGAAAAATTGCATGATGATAATTGCAATTTATGTCGACGATATTGTGATTGCAACCAACGACCCGAGCTGGATGAAGGAGGTGAAGCGGAATTTGGCGGAGTCATTTGAGATGAAAGATTTGGGACCAGTGAATAATTGCCTGGGAATCGATTTTCAACAAGACGAGGATGACTATAGTTATCTTAACACAGCGTCAATACACTGAAGCCATCTTGGAGCGTTTTGGCATGCAAGATTGCAAACCAGCGAGAACTCTGATTGATACAAATGTGCAACTGACAAAACCGTCACGAGCTAATGAGAAGATAATGAGACAATACCCTTTCCAACGCCTTGTTGGAGCATTGATATATCTTGCGGTATCTACGAGACCAGATATCGCGTACGCGGTTAATTTCCTGAGTCAATTCAATACGAATTATTCAACGGAGCACTGGCTGGCAGTCAAAAGAATCCTCAGATACCTGAGGGGCACCGAGAGTCATGGTCTGATGTACCAAAAATCAGATATACCATTGTACGGAGTAGTTGACGCAGACTGGGGTGCCAATGCAGTTGACAGGCGATCATATTCGGGATACGCATTTATCCTAGCAGGAGCAGCAATATGTTGGGAAGCTCGAAAGCAACGAACTGTGGCGCTATCGAGTGTAGAAGCTGAGTATATGGCCATATCGGAGGCTACCAAAGAAGCGATTTATTTTCAAGGTCTATTACGCGACACAACAGGACCATGCGACGGGACCATACTGTTCAACGACAACCAGGGAGCACAGCGTTTGGTATACAGCACTGGTGTGCATCATTCGAGAACCAAACATATCGACTTGCGACACCATTTTATTCGAGATCATTGTGCATCGGGCGCGATTGAGCTTCAGTATATGTCTACCAATGATATGCCGGCAGACATATTAACCAAGAGATTAATCGGACATAAACACATTCAGTGCCAGGATGGCTTGGGGATGATTGAGTTGCGCGAGTAACCTAGCTCGAGCCTACGACTTTGAGGGGAGGTGTTGGAGATACAAAGTGGCTCCACTCGAACTAACGAATCGCGATATTACCGACGCCTATCTATTTTATTTTCATGTTCGTGGATTCAGTTCAGTTCTCTTTATGGCGTCGCACGATCAACCACGTGTATCATTGTAATCGTACAGTAATTCGAAGTATAAAGGCCTATCGCTACATAAGACGCAGAACGCGAGTCGCAAGCACACACACAGTCTACATGTCAATCTAACCTCTTCGTTAGATTGACATGTAGACTGTGCGTGTGTCTTGCGACTCGCGTTCTGCGTCTTATGTAGATAGGCCTTAAGTTGTTGCATAAAAAGTTGGAGAATTTTTTCCGCCAGGGCATTCAGCTGTACATGCCATGCTATTTGCTGAACGATTACAATGCTACCATCTTCTAAACCGCAACAATTATTAGCATCTTCTTTAATTGATAATCAAGAGACACGGTAGTGTCTCGCGCCAAGTACACGCGGAGCGAGATCGACCGTGACTCTTTTACGCGACGCGACGGGTTGCGAGTACTCGAGATGCTGAGATCTCAATAACGAGTGAATAATAGACTAATAATAAATAGAAAATGGATAGAAGAAAGAAGATAATAATATTAATGTGCGTTAATGAATTTTTCAAACCACTTTCATACTTAAATGACGAAGATGAAGATCTTGTAATAGAAAGTCCTACAAAAGGTCAAAATCGAAAAGTAGAAGGTTATGTCGGGCACATATAATACCATCGTTTAGCAGTGAACATTTTAAATCGCATTTTCGGTATTAATATTATTATTATTATTATTATTATTATTATATCTAATGTTTTATGTATATATATATACTATCAAATGAAATACTTAAATTCTAAAATGTTTACATATAATAATACTTTAAAATTGAATGTTACTAGTATTATCAACCTTCAACATTTGAGTATATTTTAAATAAAATTGGAGAAAGATTTCATGGCCCAGGTAATGGAATTGAAATAGTATCACCAGAAAAGCAGCTCTTAGTAGTTCTATGGCGTTTTGCGACACCAGATTCATATAGGTAAGTATATATTTATTTTTATAGTTATTGCCATTGAATGTTAATATTATATATATATAACAATATTCTTTCCTTTTTCAGATCAATAATTCAAAGATTTAATGTTAGTAAAGGTACAGGAATAACAGCTGTACGCCGTGTTGCTAAAGCACTATGTGAACTCTCACAAAGATACATATTGTGGCCCAATGAAGATAACTTTGAGGATATTGTTTATGGCTTTTCTCGTGCACGTGGTTTTCCTGATACTATAGGGGCCATAGATGGTACGCATATAAATATTCCTGCACCAAAAGAAAATCCAGAAGCATATATAAATCGAAAGGGTCGTCATTCGATGCAACTCCAGGTAATGTTTTAATAATTTTATTTATACTAATTATTTATGGGTGCTTTCTAAATACTGACACAAGTCTACACAAGTGTCGTTCTGCCTTTGTTACTCGTGATAGGAGCTTTCCATTTAGCGACACAAATCGACACAAGTATTCTGTCTTTATTACTCATTGAATATTGAAGAAAGAATGATACTTGGGTCGACTTGTGTCGCTAGTTGAAAATAAGCTCCCTACATGTAAAGACGGAATAACGTTTGTGTCGACTTGTGTCACTAAATGGAAGCACTCTATCTTGTGCTTGCTTTCACATTAGAACTACGTTTGTCTTATTTTCAATATCGCCATTCCGTTAAACATTAAAATTTACTTCATCAAGGTTAAGAGCAGTTTGATACTATCAGGCACAGTATCAGGTTTCTCTTAACCGTAATGAAATTAATTAAAACGTTGGTATGAAAGTGACACACATGCAACTCCAACTTAGAAATCATGCACAAGAATTTGTACAATTGAATTACGAATGTATTAATAAGTATCATATATGTATTAATTGTATTATTTGCTCAGAAATTATTATGTCATATTTGTTGAAGGATATTATTAAATTTATGTAAATTAATAATACGTATATGAAGATTTATATATTCTGTTTAGGCCGTATGTGATCATAGAATGCGATTTACACATATCTATGTTGGCAATGTGGGTTCAGTTCATGACTCCAGGGTTTTTCGGTTATCAGCTTTACAGCAATATATCAACAATCCAACTTTCCAAATGATACACATTTAATTGGAGATGCTGCTTATGCTTTACATGAACATCTCTTAGTTCCTTATCCTAATAATGGCCATCTTACACAGCAACAAAAAAATTATAATTTTTGCCATTATTCTACTAGAATGGTAATAGAGCATTTGGTTATTTAAAAGGACGCTGGAGAAGTCTACTACATGTCTTGGCAGTCAATAACATAAAGTTTGCTCCTTACCATTGTGACGTGACATTTGTCACGTCCTCCGTCCGGACGGTAGCTCGGCCGAGGGGAAGGTCAGGGATGGCGCTTCGACTCGAGTCGAGGAGGGGCTACCCGCGTTAACTAACCTTTTTTACGCTAAGTTTCGTAGGAATGACAGGTGGTGCCGGAGCAGGGGATTACCCACCGAATGTAACGACGATAGTCGCGACGAGGGAAGAACGGGCGCTCGGAGGACGTACGGCGGAGTGGTCGACCGACGGGCGGGCTACCGGGACCTACCGCGGGAAAAGCGCCAGGGATGTCTCGCACAGCAACACGGCCCCGCCGCAGCATAAACACGGGTGCACCACCGCGACTGCAGCGCGGGTGGACGACCTGCACACTTCACCCGACGGCGCCCAGAGGGCCGAGCGGCGCCGCCACGGCCTGGCCAGCCGGGCGGGAGAACCGCGAGGCGCCCCGGCACACGCAATAGCCGACTCAAATGGGCCGCGGGAAAATGGCGGAAAATCGTCTGCAACGTCGCGAACAGGGCGACACACACGACCAATCGGCGGGGCGGAAGGACTGCGAGCTTGAGGGCGCGCGCCGCGGGGGCCCAGCGTAGTCCCGCCAGGCCGACCGCTCCTCACTGTCGATCGGGACACGGACGAGGAGCCACCCCAGGACGAGCGCCCCGACGCCGCCGAGCCGCAGCGAGCAGCTAATACTGTAAGATCTCCACTCCGGTGCTACCAAGTAATTGAGGGCTCGATCTCGGTCGCGACCCGGCGCCAGTAAATGTACAGGCTGTATCATGACGATACAGAGCAGTACGACGGGTTGCCCATTCGAGCAGGCGCGCATGGTCGTTCACAATTGCGTTGACTTCGGTGCATCACCTATAATCACTCGCATATCTTTTTTACAATAAAATGGACTTTGTAGCGCCCGAAGTTGCAATAAAATTGTGACGGATTTCCGCAGCAGTAACGTTAAAACAGAAGTCGAGATGACAATACAGGTTATGACACGGTAAAATACGGTAAAATAAAATCTAATACGGTAAAATACGGCGAAATAAAATCAAACACGGTAAAAAACTTTAAAATAAAATCAAACACGGTAAAAAACTTTAAAATAAAATCAATCGCGGTAAAATACGGTGAAATAAAATCAAACACGGTAAAATACGGTGAAATAAAATCAAGCACGGTAAAAAACGTTAAAATAAAATTAAATACGGTAAATTGTGGCAAAATAAAATCAAATACGGTAAAATACGGCGAAATAAAATCAAACACGGTAAAAAACTTTAAAATAAAATCAATCGCGGTAAAATACGGTGAAATAAAATCAAACACGGTAAAATACGGTAAAATAAAATCAAGCACAGTAAAAAACGTTGAAATAAAATCAAATACGGTAAATTATGGCAAAATAAAATCAAATACGGTAAAATACGATAAAATAAAATCAAACACGGTAAAATACGATAAAATAAAATCAAACACGGTAAAATACGGCGAAACAAAATCAAATGCGGTAAGAAAACGTTGAAATAATATCAAACACGATAAAATACGGCGAAATAAAATCAAATACCGTAAAATACGGCGAAATAAAATCAAGCACGGTAAAAAACGTTGAAATAAAATTTAATTCGGTAAAATACGGCGAAATAAGCGAAAAACCATAGTCCATTATAATCATTATATGTTATAATTTTATTACTTAAATTATTTTTTGCACACAATGTTTATGCACAGGGCAAAAGTCAGCAATTAGCATATGTGTGCAAATTTAAATCATAAGTCGGCTAATAAATTTTATTCAATGTAAGTTTAAATAATGGCAGAAATCACCATTAACAAATCTTACAATATTCATTTTGTTTAATTAATAAATAATTTATCATTAAATTGATAATCAATTTAATATATCAATGCTAATGAGCATTATATAATTCTTTAATTATCATAATATTTAATAAATACTTTTTAGTAATAAATTCCTTGTAGATTTAAATGAGATTCAGTAGCATTATTTACATAAAGATGCTTATTAGCATCAGTATATTGAATTAATTATTAATGTTAATGATGAAATATTAATAATCTCAAATAAATGTTGTTAGACATAAGATCCGCTGATAATCGTTTTTATCGTTATAAATAACGATGGTAACGGTTATCAACTCGTGCCTAATAACATTTATTTCAGATGATTAATATATATATATTGTCACGTCTTTTTCACTCCCGGAGCGGTCCGGGCCGTTTGACGGATCAAAAGGGGAAGGAGAGAAGGATGATAAGCCTCTCCGGTAGTTCTCTCGCACCCCCGACACTCCACTAACCGAATGTTATTGTTGGGCGCCAGACGCGTGAATTCGCGTCCGCGAAATCGCGAGAAACTAAAGAGAGAGACGCAAGGCAAAATAAATATATATAACTAGTATATATAACTAGTATAAGTATATATATAACTTAAAGTTTGCTGTCGGTTACTGGCTGGGAGAGGTTTATCCTTGAAAATATCATTTTCATCCGTTCAGACTGTCTATATAGGACTAAGGTAAAAGAATTTTCTAGTTTTCGTTATATATTACCTGAAGATATATGTTTTGCAAAATGGAATATTGTTAAATGGATTAAAATTAATGACTTTCATTATGAGAATGGCATGTTGGTTGTTGTAGATTGGGAAAGAAGTAAAAATCCTCAATTTGGTTATGATTATACAATATCTGTATCCAGAGATAATATTGTATATTTTTTTACTTAAGAAACTTACCACAGTAAATTTTAATACTCATTTCTATGCTTATAAAATTGATTTCACTGATCAATGGCATTACTTAAAATTTCAAGATTTGGCTATCCATACAGCAACCAATATCAGAATTATTGCTAATGATCACCGACTTATTTCGCCTTGCGTCTCTCTCTTTAGTTTCTCGCGATTTCGCGGACGCGAATTCACGCGTCTGGCGCCCAACAATAAAATTCGGTTAGTGGAGTGTCGGGGGTGCGAGAGAACTACCGGAGAGGCTTATCATCCTTCTTTCCTTCCCCTTTTGATCCGTCAAACGGCCCGGACCGCTCCGGGAGTGAAAAAGACGTGACAATATATATATATTAATAATCTGAAATAAATGTTATTAGGCACGAGTTGATAACCATCGTTACCATCGTTATTTATAACGATAAAAACAATTATCAGCGGATCTTATGTCTAACAACATTTATTTGAGATTATTAATATTTCATCATTAACATTAATAATTAATTCAATATACTGATGCTAATAAGCATCTTTATGTAAATAATGCTACTGAATCTCATTTAAATCTACAAGAAATTTATTACTGAAAAGTATTTATTAAATATTATGATAATTAAAGAATTATATAATGCTCATTAGCATTGATATATTAAATTGATTATCAATTTAATGATAAATTATTAATTAATTAAACAAAATGAATATTGTAAGATTTGTTAATGGTGATTTCTGCCATTATTTAAACTTACATTGAATAAAATTTATTAGCCGACTTATAATTTAAATTTGCACACATATGCTAATTGCTGACTTTTGCCCTGTGCATAAACATTGTGTGCAAAAAATAATTTAAGTAATAAAATTATAACATATAATGATTATAATGGACTATGGTTTTTCGCTTATTTCGCCGTATTTTACCGAATTAAATTTTATTTCAACGTTTTTTACCGTGCTTGATTTTATTTCGCCGTATTTTACCGTATTTGATTTTATTTCACCGTATTTTACCGCGATTGATTTTATTTTAAAGTTTTTTACCGTGTTTGATTTTATTTTAACGTTTTTTACCGTATTTGATTTTATTTCGCCGTATTTTACCGTATTTGATTTTATATTGCCATAATTTACCGTATTTGATTTTATTTTAACGTTTTTTACCGTGCTTGATTTTATTTCACCGTATTTTACCGTATTTGATTTTATTTCACCGTATTTTACCGTGTCATAACCTGTATTGTCATCTCGACTTCTGTTTTTACGTTACTGCTGCGGAAATCCGTCACAATTTTATTGCAACTTCGGGCACTACAAAGTCCATTTTATTGTAAAAAAGATATGCGAGTGATTATAGGTGATGCACCGAAGTCAACGCAATTGTGAACGACCATGCGCGCCTGCTCGAATGGGCAACCCGTCGTACTGCTCTGTATCGTCATGATACAGCCTGTACATACCGATTCGATTACCGGGTAAATCAGCTTGATTGCGTTTCGCCTTTGGATACCGGCTCCCGCCGTCGTGGGTGCCGGGTAGCTTATCGCGGCTATTTGTCGGAATCGCGGGCACGTGGCCGGCCGAGATCGCAGCCAAGAATATTTCTGAAGGCCCTCCTCGAAGCTTACGCGATCGACAGTCAATTCGCGGTAATTGTGGCGTATATTTTGTGAATCGTGGGCGGAAGCGTACCGCGGGCGGTGCGCTCCCTCGGATATTGTGTTTAGCGTTGCGTGTTCGTGAGCATTAGGGCTTGTTGTGCGTGGAAACATACGGTGCGCGTCGCGAGAGATCGCACCGGGCATCTTACGGTGGATTGAGAGCATCGCGGATATCTTGCGCCGCGTGCGCGGGCAAATATCGTCGCACGCGCTCGAGGAAGAATCTCGCGAGCACATTACTGTGTAGCGTTGCGTACTTGTGGGCTCACGCCGCGGGCATTTGGTCGTGCGTATGAGGATCGGTTATGTCGTGCGTGTGAGAATCATTTATGTCGTGCGTGTGAGGATCGTTGTGCACTCGAGATCTGGGGATTCAGGTCTAGGCGGATTGACGACATCGCGTGGTCGCGTTTATACGATTCGGAGTTGCTGAGTTCGCCCGAGGGCTCTCTCCGCGAGGGGAGTCTCGCGAACGTGAAAATCACGCACCCCGGGCGTGCGCTAACCGGCGATTCGATTACCGCGCTGGTACCGACCGTTCGAGCGATATCCGGCCTTGGCTCCCCGCTATGATTTATATGTTTTTGTTGTGAAATATATCTGATTATTCTTGTTTACTGCCGAGCTTTATTTTGAGTGTTGGTTGCGTCACGCTCCTTCTCCACCTTCACCCCTATCGCGCGGATCCGCGCCCTGAGCCCGCTGTGAGGCTATCGAGGCGGACGTTGCAGAGACGTGGTGCGCGTCTATAATCGCACCTGGCGCCCAATCGAGAATGTATCGCCCAAGACCTAAGATACGGGAATCACGGTAAGAACTTTGACTCTGGCATCCTCTCGGGGCTATCGTCGGACGGTAGGGCAATCCAATTGCAACCGCGCTCCTTCGGCTAGCAAGACCAAGGGAAATCGGGTTGCAAAATTTTGGCGCCCAACGTGGGGCATCTCGCTAAAATTTAAGAAATTGGTGGAGAGCGCGCGTACGCAACCATTATATATGTTTTCCTATTCTTTGTATGTGTTGTTTTTTTTTCCTGATTATCGTTTCGTTTACCGTGTCTAAAATTGAAATTAGACGTATTGGTGTGGCCCTGGAATGTCGGTGCCAGGAAGATCGCGCGACCTTGGCCATTGAGTTCGCTTTGTTTGGTTCGCCTGCTATTAGTGTTTGAGGACCGCGTGCTTTTCTTTTGCCGCTTTCGCCGGATTCCTGCGTGTTTGACGCGATCGAGATGTTGTTGCTTTCAGCCTTGGCATGAGAATTATTATCGTTTAGTTTACCGTACTCGAGATCGGAATATTACCGCGATACGGTAAATCGGTGGCGCGGAGGAGGGAATTAGTGACGGAAAGCGGGCGAGGGAAGCTGCTTTTAATAATTGTGAATATATCTTACTATTAATTAATTCCGAATACATATTCCAGTTAAATTAGAGTAATTCACCGATTGTATTGAACATTTTCCGATTATATTTACGTTTATGCTGATGTTCCGTGAAGGGAACGGCTAAATTAATTCATCGATTGTATTTAAAAGTTGTCTATTTAGGACTTAGTTGTTGATTTTTCGATAAAAGCTTGTGGAATCTTGAGGTAATCGACAGCATTCCCTTCGCCCGTGACGGCTCCCGATATTCGCGTTGCGAGCTTGCGATTTTGTTTTGCGTTATTGTTCGCCGGTCCCCTCACGAGTACTTGGGGGGGGGGGGGGTGCGCGATGCGTAGGGACAGTCCGACGTTTACGTGGATCGCGAAGTTGAACTTGGAGGAGGCCCGTCGGCACTTGGCAGATAGGGATCTCGACACCCACGGTATACTCCCCGTCTTGCGCACGCGATTGTTAAAGTACGAGCTGGCGCGGCTCCCGGAAATGAATCCGCCGGTTCCGGTCGACCTCAAGGAGGGGGCGGCCAGCGTCGTGGCGGGCGGGGGGATGCCGTCGGAACGGGAGGAGGAACTCGCGGGGGCGGAAGAGCTGCTCGCCAGTTTGGAGTTGACGCGGCCGCCACCCCGACCGAGCCTTGACTCCCGGGAGACGGAGATCCTCGCGGGCACGGGGGCGCGAAAGAAGTCGTATGGGCTCCCCCGCGCGCCCTTCGAGCCGACGGGGTGGTCGTCGGGTTACGTGCCGCCACGGGTGGGCGAGGGGGAGCCGAGTCGTCCCTTCCCGTCACTGCGAGCGGAACCTAGACCGCGCGCGCGCGGGTCCGCTTCCGAGGCGTATAACCTCATGCGGAAGTGGGACCTCCACTTTTCGGGGAAACGAGGCAGCGACGCGGAGGCTTTCCTTGCGCGGATAAAGGAGGCCCGGGCCATCATTCCGATTGACGACGCGGACTTGTTTAAATGCCTGCCACTTTTTTTGTCGGACGTGGCATTGTATTGGGTGCGACTTGAGGCGCAGAATTGGCGAAATTGGGACGATTTCGAGAGGGCGTGGAGGGCGCGATTCGCGGACCCGGACTATCAGTATATGCTCCGGGAGGAGGTCCTACGGAGGACCCAGGGGGAATACGAGGCCGCCACGGATTATTTGACCCGCTTACGTGCCCTGTTCGGTCGGATGGAATCCCCGTGGAATTTATCGGAGCAATTAACTTTCGCGCACCGAGGCTTGCTACCGCGCTTACAGATCGCGATACGTCGGCGGGAATTCCGCGATTTCCATACGCTGGAGGACCTCGCCGCGCGGGTGAAACGCACCCTTCTCGCCGATAGATATTATCGACCCCCGCTACCGCCGGAGCAATCTATTTTTCCCGATCTGGCGTACCATGCGCCGAAGGGGAAGCCGAAGAGCCCGAACACGGTCGCCGCAGGGGAGGCGGTGTTCCAGAGGGCCGGGGTTGGGGCAAGTGTCGCGGGCTCCGCCGCGGACGCGGCTGCCACCTCCGCAAACCCGGCGATCAGGGGTGCCGTGACGGGAACCCGTATTAGGGACGCGAGCATGCGATGTTGGAATTGCGAGAGAGTGGGCCATCGCGCGCGGGATTGTGACGAGGCGCCACAGACACACTGTTACCGGTGCGGCAAGCGAGGGTTCACCACGAGGACCTGCCCGGCGTGCCCGGGAAACGCGGGGGGGAGTTCGTAGGACGGGCCCCTACGACCCCGGATTCCGAGATCGAGGCCCGACCGGTGGACGCCGACGCGGGGGCGTCTCCACACTCGTTCGTTAACCTTGAGCCGGACGAATTCCCGCCCCTTAGATACTTTAGGCTCGATATAGGCGGACAACCGCTGTTAGCACTCGTCGACTCGGGGTCAAATTGCACTCTCGTCGGTCGCGAGGAAATGCAAATCGCGAAAAATCTGGGCCTACCCCTTACGCGCGACGACGGAGCGCGCATAAGGATGGCAAACGGAAAGACGACCGCCATTCAGGGCGATGTCTTTTTATCGGTACGGTTAAAGGATCGAGTTCGTGAGATAACCGTAGGAGTGTTGCCGGACTTAGCGGTGCCGTGCATCGTCGGGACAGACTTTTTGGCCAAATTTGGTATCGTGTTGGATTTCGCTGAGGCCAAATGGCACTTCGCGGGCGACTTGGGTAATCGTTATCGTTTCGACATAAAACAGACCTCTCCGATTTGCGGATTAGTGCAGTTGACGGCGAATCAGCAGAATACCCTAGATTCCTTCTTGCGGACGATACCAACCCCCCCGGACGATCCGGGTATTACAAACTTAACCGAACACAAAATCGACGTGGAGGGGCACGCGCCTATTAAACAGCGGTGTTATCTGGTATCGCCAAAGGTCCAAGAGGCCATTCGCGCGGAAGTCGTCAAAATGTTAGAGGCCGGTATCATAGAACCGTCGTCAAGCCAGTGGTCGAACCCGATAGTTATGGTTAAAAAGCCGAACGGAAAATACTGTTTTTGCATAGATTTTCGCGGGGTAAATAATATCTCTAAAAAGGATGCATACCCCATACCGAACATGGAGGTTATTACAAACAAGCTCAGGAAGGCAAAATACATATCGACCATTGACTTGAGTCAGGCGTATTTTCAGGTACCGCTGTCGAAAGATAGCCGCGAAATAACCGCTTTCAGCGTCCCCGGGATGGGACTTTTTCACTTTTGTAGGATGCCATATGGGCTGCACAACGCCCCAGCTACCTTTCAGAGACTACTTGATTCGCTAATAGGCCCGGAGATGGAGCCGTTCGCATTTAATTATCTAGACGATATCATTATCGCGACAGAAACTTTTGGAGAGCACATGAAGTGGCTCAAGCGCGTATTAGATAAGATAACGGCGGCGGGTTTGACGGTAAATCTGGAGAAGTGCGAATTCTGTAAATCGCAGGTCCGGTACCTCGGTTTCATCGTTGGGGAGGGGGGCTTGGCGACCGACCCGGATAAAGTGCGACCGATTTTAGACTATCAGGCTCCGCGGAATTTGAGACAATTGCGCCGCTTTCTCGGAATGTCCTCGTGGTACCGAAAATTTATACCGCGATTTGCCACGCTCAGTGAACCCCTGACCCGCCTGTTAAAGAAAAATAGGCGCTGGGAGTGGGGGGATGAGCAGTCTCGCGCCTTCGACTGCATTCGGGAGCACCTTATGTCCGCGCCTATTCTTGCATGCCCGAACTTCGAAGAGCCCTTCACGTTACAGACCGACGCGAGTTCGGTGGGACTGGGGGCCGTTCTAACCCAGAACCTGGGGGGCGAGGAACGGGTGATAGCGTACGCGAGCCGCGTGTTGACCGATCCCGAAAAGAAGTATTCGGTTACCGAGCAGGAGTGTCTCGCCGTGGTGTGGGCTATCCAGAAATTTCGGCCTTACCTGGAAGGGTAAAAATTTACGGTGGTAACGGACCACAGCAGTCTGCGATGGTTACACAACCTAAAGAATCCGACAGGTCGATTAGCCCGTTGGGCCCTCGAACTATTGGAATATGACTATACCGTGGAATATCGGAAAGGGGCCCTACACCACGTGCCGGACGCGCTGTCTCGTATGTATGAGGGAGAGGGGGGAGATGTCGGAAGCGTGAACGTCGCGGCGGAAATCCCGGAGTGCGAAGACACATCGGATGTCTGGTACCGGAAACGATTCACCGAAGTGGCTACCGATCCCCGAAGGTTCGCGCATTGGAGGATCGTGGAGGGACGGTTGTATTTTCTGCGGCCGAGGCTGGTCGTTTCGGATATCGTGGAGGACCTCGATCGTTGGAAACTGGTGTTGCCGCGGGAACTTCGCGCGGAGGCCCTCCGCGAGTCACACGACGCCCCTCACGCGGGTCATTTGGGCGTCGAGAAAACATATCACCGGGTAGCCGTTTCGTATTATTGGCCGAACCTATTCAGGGACGTAGCGAAACATGTGAGAACGTGCGACGTGTGCCAACGAACAAAGGTCGAGCAGTCGAGTCCCGCGGGGTGGATGGGCCGCCGCGCGGTGGAGGGGCCGTGGACCGCCGTCGCTGCGGCCACGGGGCCAAAGATAAAGGAGGCACTCGAGGACCTGATCGTGACGCGATGGGGCGCCCCGCGAACTCTCTTAACGGACAACGGGACGGAATTTATAAATAGAGTCATAAAGGGCTTCGCGGACGAGAACGGGATAACGCACGTTACGGTGCCCCCCTACCACCCTCAGGCGAACCCCGTGGAGAGGGTGAACCGGGTGTTGAAGACGATGATCGTCGCCTTTATCGAAAAGGATCACCGAGAATGGGACAAGCATTTGTTGCGACTACGGTTTGCGTACAATACGGCGAATCATTCTTCATTGGGTACCTCCCCGGCATTTTTAAATTTTGGGCGCGAGCTGCTACCGCCCGATGCGTTGCGCGACCGTCGCGAAAACGTTACTGAAGCGGAGGATGGAGACCCTGCGGAGTGGTCACGGCGGATGGCGGAGATGAGCGCGGTTAGGGAATGGGTAAGGGAAAATTTGGAGCAGGCGAACCAGCAACAGGCCGCGAGATATAACCTACGTAGGCGACCGCGTCGGTTTCGCGTTGGTGATTTGGTGTTACGACGACAGCACGTGCTGTCGTCTGCGGCGCAAAATATCGCGGGGAAGCTGGCGCCGAAGTTCCAGGGACCATTTCGGGTTAAGCGAGTGATCTCTCCGGTCATCTACGAGTTAGAGCGGCCGGACGGATCATCTATGGGAAAAATACATGTTCAGGACCTAAAGCCGTATCACCTTCCTGTCCCCGATGAATAGGTGTTCCTTTTTTTTCTTTTCTTTCTCTTCTTTTCCTTCTCCCCTGTCCGGACCAGTTTATTTGTGTGTGTTTGCCCGTCGGGCCCCTTTGTTGCCGGGGAGCTGCCGACATTTATGTAATCCCCGCTATGCATAAAGAATGATCTAAAGAGCGTTTATTGTGTTGTCGATGCCCCCCTACCCCGGTGAAAGAAGCTGGTCGGTTTGCGAGCGGAAGCGGAACGCGGTTGCAACCTCGCGGATGGCGCGGCAAAATTTTGCAACCCGATTTCCCTCGGTCTCGCTAGCCGAAGGAGCGCGGTTGCAATTGGATTGCCCTACCGTCCGACGATAGCCCCGAGAGGATGCCAAAGTCAAAGTTCTTACCGTGATTCCCGTATCTTAGGTCTTGGGCGATACATTCTCGATTGGGCGCCAGGTGCGATTATAGACGCGCACCACGTCTCTGCAACGTCCGCCTCGATAGCCTCACAGCGGGCTCAGGGCGCGGATCCGCGCGATAGGGGTGAAGGTGGAGAAGGAGCGTGACGCAACCAACACTCAAAATAAAGCTCGGCAGTAAACAAGAATAATCAAATATATTTCACAACGAAAATATATAAATCATAGCGGGGAGCCAAGGCCGGATATCGCTCGAACGGTCGGTACCAGCGCGGTAATCGAATCGCCGGTTAGCGCACGCCCGGGGTGTGTGATTTTCACGTTCGCGAGACTCCCCTCGCGGAGAGAGCCCTCGGGCGAACTCAGCAACTCCGAATCGTATAAACGCGACCACGCGATGTCGTCAATCCGCCTAGACCTGAATCCCCAGATCTCGAGTGCACAACGATCCTCACACGCACGACATAAATGATTCTCACACGCACGACATAACCGATCCTCATACGCACGACCAAATGCCCGCGGCGTGAGCCCACAAGTACGCAACGCTACACAGTAATGTGCTCGCGAGATTCTTCCTCGAGCCCGTGCGACGATATTTGCCCGCGCACGCGGCGCAAGATATCCGCGATGCTCTCAATCCACCGTAAGATGCCCGGTGCGATCTTTCGCGACGCGCACCGTATGTTTCCACGCACAACAAGCCCTAATGCTCACGAACACGCAACGCTAAACACAATATCCGAGGGAGCGCACCGCCCGCGGTACGCTTCCGCCCACGATTCACAAAATATACGCCACAATTACCGCGAATTGACTGTCGATCGCGTAAGCTTCGAGGAGGGCCTTCAGAAATATTCTTGGTTGCGATCTCGGCCGGCCACGTGCCCGCGGTTACGACAAATAGCCGCGATAAGCTACCCGGCACCCACGACGGCGAGAGCCGGTATCCAAAGGCGAAACGCAATCAAGCTGATTTACCCGGTAATCGAATCGGTATGTACATTTACTGGCGCCGGGTCGCGACCGAGATCGAGCCCTCAATTACTTGGTAGCACCGGAGTGGAGATCTTACAGTATTAGCTGCTCGCTGCGGCTCGGCGGCGTCGGGGCGCTCGTCCTGGGGTGGCTCCTCGTCCGTGTCCCGATCGACAGTGAGGAGCGGTCGGCCTGGCGGGACTACGCTGGGCCCCCGCGGCGCGCGCCCTCAAGCTCGCAGTCCTTCCGCCCCGCCGATTGGTCGTGTGTGTCGCCCTGTTCGCGACGTTGCAGACGATTTTCCGCCATTTTCCCGCGGCCCATTTGAGTCGGCTATTGCGTGTGCCGGGGCCCCTCGCGGTTCTCCCGCCCGGCTGGCCAGGCCGTGGCGGCGCCGCTCGGCCCTCTGGGCGCCGTCGGGTGAAGTGTGCAGGTCGTCCACCCGCGCTGCAGTCGCGGTGGTGCACCCGTGTTTATGCTGCGGCGGGGCCGTGTTGCTGTGCGAGACATCCCAGGCGCTTTTCCCGCGGTAGGTCCCGGTAGTCCGCCCGTCGGTCGACCACTCCGCCGTACGTCCTCCGAGCGCCCGTTCTTCCCTCGTCGCGACTATCGTCGTTACATTCGGTGGGTAATCCCCTGCTCCGGCACCACCTGTCATTCCTACGAAACTTAGCGTAAAAAAGGTTAGTTAACGCGGGTAGCCCCTCCTCGACTCGAGTCGAGGCGCCATCCCTGACCTTCCCCTCGGCCGAGCTACCGTCCGGACGGAGGACGTGACAAATGTCACGTCACACCATATATTGGCATGCTGTGTGCTGCACAATATTTGTTTACTTCAGAACGATGAATTGGAGTTGGAAGATCGACTTATTCTAGCCCGGGAACAAGCACATGTACATACAAGAAGAAGTTATTGAATGTAATAGAAATGCTGCAATAATAAAAAGAAATAACATATGTGCAAATTTGAATAGATATAAAAAAAAACATATAAAAAGTAAGTTTATATAGTATATTAAGCATGTGTGTGTGTGTGTGTGTATGAGAGAGAGAGAGAGAGAGAGAGAGAGAGAGAGAGAGAGAGAGAGAGAGAGAGAGAGAGAGAGAGAGAGAGAGAGAGAGAGTATATTCATATTTGTAATTATAATAATAAATATGCATGTGTATATATATTTTCATATATTGTTTCCTTTTAGATGATACAGTACTATATATGAAATAAATTGTATAAGCAAGAGTAATAACAGTCTTTTTTAAACTGTTACAAGAAGAAATATATTATATGAAGTCTTATCCTTAAAATCTGCATTTATACACTATAAATACAGATCTGAAAAGAAATGGTTTAGACTATCAAAATAATTATGTAGGACATTCAAACTTGCTTAAATGTTAAAACTTTTTTCAGTATTGCCATCAATAATCAAGCGTTGGACATAATTGTTAATCTAACTAAAATATTTTCAGATCTGTATTTATAGCTAAATTTTTAGACTTTAGAACAATCGTTTTTTTAAATATAAATTTTTAATTTTTTATTATTCTTATTTATAAATTTATATTTAGTTAAAAATAAATGTATATACAGGATTTTTTTTAAGACCCTTAAGTAGGAATTTTGGAATTTTCATATGCATAAAATTAAACATAGGTTTAATAAAGAATGGCCCTGACGGAAAAAATTTCTATAAATAACTACTAAATTTGTCTAAAAATAGAAATTTGTATATTTCCGTTGAAATATTTAATTTTTTGTAGAAATAATTATTTTTTTGTAGAAATATCCACGAAATAGTACCATAAATTACAATGCTCTCAAATCAAGAAATTATTGCAAGTAGTATTTCATGAAAAACTGCAATTTAATAAAAAATAGTACAGAGATCTACAAATTTTAAAAATTTAAGAAGAAACAAAATCTTAAAAAATTAAAATATCTGTTTACTTGTAGAATACATGCGGAACCGTGAGTACTCCTTTAGAAGATAAATGATTCAAATCCTCTACGAGTTCTTTGATTTGAGATTTTTTATTAATAGCCTAAAAAAATTAATATTACCTCTTCTTTTTATTTCTTTTTTTCTTGCATATAATATAAAAATTTAAAATACTTGATTATTGTTGACGGGTGATAATCAGAGTTGGTTTGATATAATGCGACCCTGGCGGAACAAATTTCTATGAATCTAAAAATAGAAATTTGTATATTTTTGTTGAAATATTTAATTTTTTGTAGAAATAATTATTTTTTTGTAGAAATATCTACGAAATAGTACCATAAATTACAATGCTCTCAAATCAAGAAATTATTGCAAGTAGTATTTCATGAAAAACTGCAATTTAATAAAAAATAGTACAGAGATCAACAAATTTTAAAAATTTAAGAAGAAACAAAATCTTAAAGAATTAAAATATCTGTTTATTTGTAGAATACTACAATTATTTATAAATGACTACAGAAATCTACCACAATTTACGTATTGTAAAACTTTGCAACTTAGAATCCAATTCAGTTTTTAGTTTCTCATAAAATACTACAATTTTGTACGAATAGTAACAAATACCAATTTGTTTGTACAGCTAAAAAATGTATTACAATTATGGCTAATTAAAATTTGTACTTTTTAATTAAATGTTACAAGTTTTTACACAAATCTTCCAAAATTTATCTATTATTAATAACTCCTTAATTTGCAGAAGTCAAAATACTTATGTTTTTATTTTCGTATAGTTTGCTGTAAGACCCAATAGAAAAATACACAAATGTACAATTTTTTACCTTATTAAATTTCTGACTCGTGAATGATTGTAATTTCGCATATAATCGGCTGATTTTCGATGGACTACAAGGTCCTATAAAAAACGACAAAATTCTTAGCCTTTTACGAATCGTGAATTCATGAAAAATCTACATGTATTCGCTTTTTTAGATTTTTATAAGATACTACAATTTTCCATGGAAAGGTGGAAAGTTTGGTTGAAGGTCTGTTAATTTCCATGTAAACTTGTAGTATCTTATAAACATCTACAAAAAGCAAATTTATGTACATTTTCATGAATTCACGAGCTGTAAAAGTCTTAAGGATTTTGTCATTTTCTGTAAGATCTTGTAGTATTGTATGCAAAATTACAACCATTCACGAATCAGAAATATATAAAGGTAAAAAATTGTACATTTATGTATTTTTCTATTGGACTTTACAACAGACTACACGAAAATAAAAACATAAGTATTTTGACTTCTGCGAATTAAGAAGTTATTAATATAATAGATGAATTTTGGACGATTTGTGTAAAAACTTGTAACATGTAACTAAAAATTACAAATTTTAATTAGCCATAATTGTAATAAATTTTTTAGCTGTACAAACAAATCGGTATTTGTTACTATTTGTATAAAATTGTAGTATTTTATGAGAAACTAAAAACTGGATTAGATTCTAATTTGCATAGTTTTACGATATGTAAATTGTGGCAGATTTCTATAGTCATTTATAAATAATTATAGTATTCTACAAGTAAGCAGATATTTTAATTTTTTAAGACTTTATTAATTCTCAAATTTTTAATAGTAGTTAATAGTAGTAGTTTGACGTAGTTTTGTCCCGTAATTTATAGATCAAGTTGTAGCAATATAACTCTAAAAATTTTGTCTAAAATTAAGAGACTATGGCCATTATTGATAGTTGGATGTTATTTCAAGACAGTCTTAAGTTATATCTTAAGACGCTAATACGGCTATGCAATTGGTTCATGACATTTTAAAATTGAACATGACTATCTGCATACTATATGGTGATAGTCTCTTAATTTTAGACAACATTTTTAGAGTTCTGAACACAAGTAACTTAGAAAGAAGCAACTTGATGCCAAAACAATTTGATTGAAATCGGCTGATTTTCGATGGACGCGTCAGCGACCATATGTTCCTTAACAAAAAATGATCTCCTTTGTGTGACCTATCATTCCTCAAAGTTTGTCGGTGAGGTCCTGAGACACCTTGTATAATAAACCGACTTTATTAAAAACTAACACCTTCCGTACGTCTGCTAACAATAAGTGTAACATATAGACAATAGGAAACGCCTTCATCAATCAATGTTGTAGCACAGTGCGGAAGGTGACTGACTCAAGAGCCAGGGGTTTCAGGTTCAAATCCAGCGGTGGTAAGCAAATTTTCTAAGTACAATATAAATGTATTTAATTAAGCTTGCACGTAATCAAGATTTTCAGCAATAAAATAATGTTCAACAAGAGAAGTAAATTTTATTTTTTATTTTGTTCATAGTATATCCAAAAAGTTGTAGTTATTCATAAAAATTTGTAAAATTATTTTCACCAGGGTAGTATTTCCTTGTAGTCTACTGTACTCAAATAGACATAGAAATGTGTAGAATATCAGTATTAGTTGTAGTTTGACGTAGTTTCACCGACTAATTTATAGATCAAGATCCAATAAAAAAATACATAAATTTACAAAAGTGTTCCAATTCTAGCATTTTTATGTAGAATTCTGTAGCCCCTCCCCAATTTATGTAGATTTTAATAGATTCTGGCAATTATATTTTATAGTTTTTTGTAGCACATTTTTATTTTCACCGACAAACTTTGAGGAATGATAGGTCACACAAAGGAGATCATTTTTTGTTAAGGAACATATGGTCGCTGACGCGTCCATCGAAAATCAGCCGATTTCAATCAAATTGTTTTGGCATCAAGTTGCTTCTTTCTAAGTTACTTGTGTTCAGAACTCTAAAAATGTTGTCTAAAATTAAGAGACTATCACCATATAGTATGCAGATAGTCATGTTCAATTTTAAAATGTCATGAACCAATTGCATAGCCGTATTAGCGTCTTAAGATATAACTTAAGACTGTCTTGAAATAACATCCAACTATCAATAATGGCCATAGTCTCTTAATTTTAGACAAAATTTTTAGAGTTATATTGCTACAACTTGATCTATAAATTACGGGACAAAACTACGTCAAACTACTACTATTAACTACTATTAAAAATTTGAGAATTAATAAAGTCTTAAAAAATTAAAATATCTGCTTACTTGTAGAATACTATAATTATTTATAAATGACTATAGAAATCTGCCACAATTTACATATCGTAAAACTATGCAAATTAGAATCTAATCCAGTTTTTAGTTTCTCATAAAATACTACAATTTTATACAAATAGTAACAAATACCGATTTGTTTGTACAGCTAAAAAATTTATTACAATTATGGCTAATTAAAATTTGTAATTTTTAGTTACATGTTACAAGTTTTTACACAAATCGTCCAAAATTCATCTATTATATTAATAACTTCTTAATTCGCAGAAGTCAAAATACTTATGTTTTTATTTTCGTGTAGTCTGTTGTAAAGTCCAATAGAAAAATACATAAATGTACAATTTTTTACCTTTATATATTTCTGATTCGTGAATGGTTGTAATTTTGCATACAATACTACAAGATCTTACAGAAAATGACAAAATCCTTAAGACTTTTACAGCTCGTGAATTCATGAAAATGTACATAAATTTGCTTTTTGTAGATGTTTATAAGATACTACAAGTTTACATGGAAATTAACAGACCTTCAACCAAACTTTCCACCTTTCCATGGAAAATTGTAGTATCTTATAAAAATCTAAAAAAGCGAATACATGTAGATTTTTCATGAATTCACGATTCGTAAAAGGCTAAGAATTTTGTCGTTTTTTATAGGACCTTGTAGTCCATCGAAAATCAGCCGATTATATGCGAAATTACAATCATTCACGAGTCAGAAATTTAATAAGGTAAAAAATTGTACATTTGTGTATTTTTCTATTGGGTCTTACAGCAAACTATACGAAAATAAAAACATAAGTATTTTGACTTCTGCAAATTAAGGAGTTATTAATAATAGATAAATTTTGGAAGATTTGTGTAAAAACTTGTAACATTTAATTAAAAAGTACAAATTTTAATTAGCCATAATTGTAATACATTTTTTAGCTGTACAAACAAATTGGTATTTGTTACTATTCGTACAAAATTGTAGTATTTTATGAGAAACTAAAAACTGAATTGGATTCTAAGTTGCAAAGTTTTACAATACGTAAATTGTGGTAGATTTCTGTAGTCATTTATAAATAATTGTAGTATTCTACAAGTAAACAGATATTTTAATTCTTTAAGATTTTGTTTCTTCTTAAATTTTTAAAATTTGTAGATCTCTGTACTATTTTTTATTAAATTGCAGTTTTTCATGAAATACTACTTGCAATAATTTCTTGATTTGAGAGCATTGTAATTTATGGTACTATTTCGTAGATATTTCTACAAAAAAATAATTATTTCTACAAAATATTAAATATTTCAACAGAAATATACAAATTTCTATTTTTAGTCAAATTTTGTAGTTATTTATAGAAATTTTTTCCGCCAGGGAGTTGGTTCATGTCCGTGCTACGTATACATCCACTTTTCGATATTGTCGGTATTTGGTGGTTCGTGTCCGTGCTACATGAATAGAATATGCTGCGGCACGCGCCGGTTAGTGCTAGTCTACAACCTTGCTTTAAAGGATATTTAAGCTTTAAGCCGTAAGAAATTGACCAATCACAATAGAATGTGAGGAGAATACTCGATTGCGATTAGTCAATTTCTTACGGCTTAGAGCTTAAATATTCTTTAAAGCAAGGTTGTAGACCAGCACTTATGCGACGTTGCCACGATGCTGCTCGATGCCATGCCACGCATTTCGGGTATCATAGACCGGGAGCCCGTAACACTAAATTTATGTCAAATCTTATTTATCGGGAAACCCTATATATTCGATAGAGTACATCCTTCTAATATTGAAAAGTCATTTCTTACACCTGGAGGGTAGTCCAACCCCTGCGGGGGAGTGAAAAAAAAAGCAGAAAGTATGTCAAATTTTATTCACCTTGAAACTTATTTGCTAGTTAGTTTTTAATAAATAATTTATGAAAAAACGTTTCTTACACCTGGCAAGCGGGACAAAATTGTTCTTACAGGTTGTAAAAAATGTAATATTTCACGAGAGTGATGTCAAATATTATTCACTTTGAAATTTATATGAGAGGTAAGTTTGAACTATAAATAGTACGAAAAAAAAATTCTTACGGCTTGAACGCGGGCCAAACGAGTTCTTACACTACTTTGAAACTAAAAATTAAGAGTGCCCACGACGCTTTTTTGCTGCAGTGCGCACATGGTAATTTTCCTTTAATGTAGTACGTTAGTATATAAATCGGGTTTGTTACTTACGAACATGAAATAGATGGACAATAAAATTTGGAATATTTTTTCATTGTATATTATTCATTCTTCTTATTAAAGTAATACGTATAATGTATAAAATCAAATATTCTGAATCTCATCGTCACTGTCTGAATTCTCAGAGGAGGAGTTCAAATTGATAATATGAATTAATAATATGAAAAAAAATTCTTACGGCTTGAACGCGGACCAAACGAGTTCTTACACTGTTCTGAAACTAAAAACATCGCTCACGACGCTCTTTTGCTGCAGTGCGCACACGGTAATTTTCTTCTAATGTTAGTATACAAATCGGGTTTGTCACTTATGAACCTTATTCTTCTCGTGTCTGTTGTGAGAGAAACACATATTCTTGTGAAAAGAAATTGGTCATTGAAATTGGTCATTCTAAAGACGACTTAGAATTAAATGATTCAGATATTAATTTGAACTCCTGCTCTGAGAATTCAGACAGTGACGATGAGATTCAGAATATTTGATTTTATATATTATACGTATTAACTTTAATAAAAAGAATGAATAATATACAATAAAAAAATATTCCACATTTTATTGTCCATCTATTTTGCATGTTCGTAAGTGGCAAACCCGATTTATATACTGACGTACCGCATTAAAGGAAAATTACCATGTGCGCACTGCAGCAAAAGAGCGTCGTAGGCACTCTTAATTTTTAGTTTCAGAGTAGTGTAAGAACTCGTTTGGCCCGCGTTCAAGCCGTAAGAATTTTTTTTCGTATTATTTATAGTTCAAACTTACCTCTCATATAAATTTTAAAGTGAATAATATTTGACATCACCCTCGTGAAATATTACATTTTTTACAACCTGTAAGAACAATTTTCCGCTTGCCAGGTGTAAGAAACGTTTTTTCATAAATTATCTATTAAAAACTAACTAGCAAACAAGTTTCAAGGTGAATAAGATTTGACAAAGACACGTTCAAAAATTACATGTTTGTTATAATTTTCTGCATCTATGGACCGCTGACCGACCTCGCCAATATCATGTACCTTTCTTACTCGATTAAAACAACTAATTCTATTAATATGGCAGTGAATAAGATTTGACAGAAATTTTGTCGCGGGCTCCCGGTCTATCACGTCTTCGTGCCTCGCCAGCCGGCCGGCCAGCCGGGCGCCAGCCTCGCAGACTGCCAAGTCTCGAGTTGTCAAATCGACGATGCGCTACGTTACATTTATAAATATTTATTTAATTATATTTACAATTTATATATATATATAAATTATAAATGTATATATATATTTATATATAAATATAAAAATTGCAAATAATTAAATAAATATTAATAAACATAAAAATTAAAATTTGTAAGGATAATGTATAAATAGCAAACCCTGTTTTTGCCCTGGTTTTGCTCTTTTATCTGAAAAAAGTCCTACATTAGAAAAACATTAACTTTAGCATAGTATAGCATGATATTTAAATTTAATATTTAAATGCATAATAATAATTAAATAAATATTAGCTATTGAGAAAAGAATTTTAGTTTATAGTATTCTTATTAAGTTTATAATTTTAGCTATGCATGTTTAAACAGCCAAATCACGAGAGCCAAAAGAGAGATATTGAATTAAAATAGAAACAATTTATTAAACAAACAATACACACGGTTAACGTTTCGACTGTACTTATAGTCTTCTTCGGAACGGATTGATGTATGAAAAAAGAAAATAAATATCAAAAAACATGATAACGTGTTTAAGTTAGCATACTAAAACATTAAACAATTTCTTAATATCATAAATAAAATAAACAATCTAATTGAATCACAAGTATAAAAACGCCGGAATAATCGAATAAAACCATAATAATATACCTAAATTTATTTATATTAAGGGGTTACATGGGTTTTGAAGGCAATAAAAAAGCTTATTTTCTCGAATTTTTTTTAAAGATACGACATAAATTACACAATTTATTTTTTTTATATAAAAGTACATGTAAACAATATTTTCTCAAAATTTCAAAGGAAAATATTAAAAATTTAGCCGTTGGCAATTGCTTCCAGTAGACCATCCCCACGGTAGTCAGCATAACTTTTTTAATTTTTATTTGAAATAAAGAACCTAAGTTTTTCTTATAGTAGGTGAGTATAGCTTGTCCTTGAACGACGGATTTAAAAAAAAATTGAAAATTGAATTTTTGGTAGCGTTTCTTGCAAAAGATGTCATTTTTGGCATAAAATTAGGCCATGTATTGACTTGTAAAATGAGTTGTAATCAAAGATAAAATAAATCCTTTGTTCAAGGACATGCTATACTCACCTACTATAAGAAAAACTTAGGTTCTTCATTTAAGATAAAAATTAAAAAAGTTATGCTGACTACCGTGGGGATGGTCTACTGGAAGCAAATGCCAACGGCTGAATTTTTAATATTTTTCTTTGAAATTTTGAGGAAATATTGTTTACATGTTGTACTTTTATATAAAAATAAATAAATAGTGTAATTCATGTCGTATCTTTAAAAAAAATTCGAGAAAATAAGCTTCTTTTTTGCCTTCAAGACCCATGTAACCCCTTAAGAACTAAAGAAGGTAATCTCTTCCATCAGGAAAGAAATGTAAAAAATTGTTAAGGATCGAGATATTCTGTTTGAAAAGTCATAAAGAAAGATATTAATCAGGAATTTTTGGCAGGGAAACGAAAAGAGCGAATAACGCTAAACTGTACATGTTTATTTATGCCCGTATTCATAGATGGTTCTTATCTTAAGGACTGAGGAAGCCTTATTGGAGGATTCCTTATTTTATCAAGACCTCCTTGTTTCATAATAAAGCCTTCATGTCTCCTTCCAGAAGGAGCTTGTTCTCTAGGAACTTTATGTATTTTATGATTTATGCCACTGTTCAGAGTACAATAACCTAACTTTGAACTGACTTTGACTGTCATTGCCTCAAAACATTTTTTATACAAGGTTATAAATACAATATATTAGCTAGTATAATTATGGACTGCGAATCCAAAAACGTTCATTATGTACTGTTTTAAATAAGATGCTAAAATTGTTGATACTCGTGCAACAATACGTGATACCGATGCTTGACTGACTCCTCTAATATCTCCGTTAACAATCTGAATAAAAAGTACATAAAAAATATAAGAAAGATTTCACAAGTATAAGGCAAAATTTATAAACATACTTGAAAACTACTTGTTGCATAAAATCGCAAAGTTATCAAAAGGATTATTGGAGAAATCGGCAGTCTGCGTTTCGCTGTAGCTGTTCGCGGTTTACTAGTGGTAACAGAATATCAATTACAGCTTTTTTACTGAATCTATAGCGTTTTTGGAAAGGCTCATCTTCGTAAAACTCAATAGGATTTACCCAGTCACGAATATATCTTTTTGGCAAACGCCACCGAATATCATTTTCCACATTTTCATCTTCAAATCCATCATCTAAATTTGAATCGTTTAAAAATTCGTTATCCATTTTAATTGCAATATATACTGTAGCACTCAGTAATGACAGTACTCCGTAAAATGCAAACACTTTTGTAGGTTATATTATCGAATCTTTTGCTAATAAGGTTGCAGTCGCCGCCTCAAGGAAGCTCGTGACCTGCCTTGAGATAAGGGAGCCAATAAGACTTCTTGTTCGGTCAAGAAAGGTTTATGAAATGTAGAATAAGGAACAAGGAATCCTCATTCCTCAAGGAAGGACTATGAATACGGGCAAGCCTTATTTTGAAAATATATTTTTAGTTTTAAGTAATAAAAATGCTTTTCTTTTCCATGCTATATCCTGTCATTAGAAGGTGTAAATGACAGACGATGTAAATGAATCTAGCTGTTCTAAGTATCTGAAACGCAAAAACAAAAAATTTTTTTATTTAGGAGAAGTGTGGCTATCGTCTGAACTAGAACTAAACTAATATTTCTATTTTGGCGGCCTTTTTATTAAAAATATTATAACTTTTTTCAAAATTTTGGAAGTATTTTATTAAAAAAAGAAAAAAGCTAATAAACGTATTATATAATGTTTATTCTATTTCAGAGTTCAGACGATAGTCACTTCTTCTAAATAAATAAGAAAATTTTTGGTTTTTGCGTTTCTGATACTTATATAGAACAGTTAGAATCATTTACATCGTTTATCATTTATACCTTATTCTAGTGATCAGGATATAACATAGAAAAAATAGCATTTTTGTTACTTAAAAAATAAAAATGTATTCTCAAAATAAAGTTAAAAAAACATGAAAAGTTTAACGTTATTCGCTTTCTTCGTTTTCCTACAAAAAAATTCATGAAAAATAAAATAAAATATATAGGCTCTTTTGAATAAATCAAATAAAGGGAAGTGATAGAGGCAATCGGAGCCACGCGCGGTAATTAATGCGCAATCAAATTATAGTCAATAATAAAATATATTAGTTAATACAAAATCGGACGTTTCGACACTTTTTTGTGTCATCTTCAGCGTATAAATGAAAATAATACATAAAATTTCGACGATAAAATACAGTCAATTGCGATAAAATGAGTCAGTCAGTAGAATGGCGCAGTCAAATGAATAAATTAAAAGTCATACGGTTGTTTGGTAGTCCATCAAGATAGAGGCCAATGTGCATATGCTCCGAATCGTTCGAATCTTTGACGTTTAACTCCCTACAATCTCTTACGTAATTTTAATACTGACACATTCCGTTTTCTTAACATATTGCGACTCCGGTTTTCACGGTTTAGAAAGGACAATCGAATCTTTCCTTCTGGTCTATCAACCTGGGAGTTAAACGTCGAAGATTCGAACGATTCGGAGCATGTACATACATATCGGTCGAAAAGGGCCAATTTCTTATAATTTTTTTTTTACAAAGTACAAAATTGATATGTTTATATCAGTGCCATTTACTATATCAAATGGCACATAAATTAAACTTCCGAATTCAAATGCAATTAAAACCGTAAATTGACTGGCCTATGAGGCTACAATATGATATTGTTGGTCCCTCGTTTGTAGAAAAATATCGAAAATGTTGAACGTTTGATTATGAAAACCTTGCATTTGACATTACGCTTATAACAGATAAGCATGCAAAAATCTTGTCTGTATTTGTAACTACATATCACACTTGTGAAAGATAAGCTTGTAAAAAATGTGCAAAAGAAATGTAAACGTGCAGAGAAACTTGTCTGCAATAATACATATATACGATACAGACACAGAAGAAAATGTAAATATTTTGTAAATAATTGTTTTCTTTATTATTACAATAATTTGAATATTGAAACTATTTTGTACTATATGCTTTCTAATTACAATTTTTTGTAGGAAAACGAAGAAAGTGAATAACCTTAAACTTTTCATGTTTTTTTAACTTTATTTTGAGAATATATTTTTATTTTTTAAGTAACAAAAATGCTCTTTTTTCTATGTTATATCATGGTCACTAGAATAAGGTATAAATGACAAATGATGTAAATGATTCCAACTGTTCTATAGATATCAGAAACGCAAAAACCAAAAATTTTCTTATTCAGAAGAAATGTGACTATCGTCTGAAGTAGAATAAACATTATACGTTTATTAGTTTTTCTTTTTTTAATAAAATACTTCCAAAATTTTGAAAAAAGTTATAATATTTTTAATAAAAAGGCCGCCAGAATGGAAATATTAGTTTAGTTCCAGTTCAGACGATAGCCGCACTTCTCCTGAATAAAAAAATTTTTGGTTTTTGCGTTTCAGATACCTATAGAACAGCTAGATTTATTTACACCGTCTGTCATTTACACCTTCTAATAACAGGATATAACATGGAAAAAAGAGCATTTTTATTACTTGAAACTAAAAACATATTTTCAAAATAAAATATTGTTTTTTATTTTTTAAAATTATGATATGCTTTTTGTACCATATTTTTTGTAGACTTTTGAGACGGTATTTTATAACAAGCATATTTTTCGAATTAATAAAGTGGATAGAAGGTACTTTAAAATACAAAATATTTTTTTGGTATATTTGTAATATTTGTAGGATTTAATTCCAAGATTCTAAATAAAAATATTGCGATGGTACCAAAAAACTGATAATTTAAAAAAAAATTTGTTTTCTAAAGTACCTTCTACCTATTTTATTAGTTCAAAAAAATTGCTTGTTATAGAATACCGTCTCAAAAATCTGCAAAAAAAATATGGTACAAAAAGAGCATATCATATTGTAAAAAAATAAACAAGAATACTTTATTTTTTTTAAGTATAGCCTACCCATTTTATTGCTTCCAAAAAATTATGTCTGATAGGAAACTACTCCAAGATTCTACAAAAAATTTTTCGTAATTGTGTCAGAAAGATGTCGGGATTAAAAAAGAGCAAGAACATTTATTTATTTTTTTTATCATTGTTTTTGTTATCAGAAACTTTTTTCGAATTTTCCACAAATGTGTCTTAATGATATCTACAGCATATTAAAATTTCATCAAAATCGATTAAGCCGATCAAAAGATATAAATTATTTTTGAAATTTTTATTTTTATTTTTTACACCAAAACGGTTCAATATTAAGGGCTAATATTTGACTAAATTGTAAGTGACACTGATAGCAATCAAAGGAATAAAATAAGCATGATCCGTGTGGGGACACATATATTCTTCTTATCCGGCTACAGTCTTTAGATATGTTGTCATGGTTTTATTCGATTATTCCGGCGTTTTTATATTCGTGATTCAATTAGATTGTTTATTTTATTCATATTATTAAGAGATTGTTTCATGTTTTAGTATGCTAACTTAAACACGTTAACATGTTTTTTGATATTTATTTTCTTCTTCCATAGCAATCCGTTCCGAAGAAGACTATAAGTACAGTCGAAACGTTAACCGTGTGTATTGTTTGTTTAATAAATTGTTTCTATTTTAATTCAATATCTCTCTTTTGGCTCTCGTGATTTGGCCGTTTAAACATGCATAGCTAAAATTATAAACTTAATAAGAATACTATAAACTAAAATTCTTTTCTCAATAGCTAATATTTATTTAATTATTATTATGCATTTAAATATTAAATTTAAATATTGTTAGGACGGGCAGGTCAGGGATGACGAAAATTAACCGGTTAGGATTAACGAACTGGATCTTTTATTATAACGCGTGTACACACAAGAATGTTCGAGCACAGATTAATAGACAGATAGTCAATGGCCCCTCAAAAGTCGAGACCAGCCGTTCCGTGCTTTGCGTACCAACACACTTTGCCCCTTACCGACAGACTTTGCCCCTAGGTTTGAGTCCGGGCTAAATCACATTACAGACTTTGCCCCTGGTGCGAGTCCGGACTAAATATATCCGATTTTACCTACAGACTTTGCCCCTGGTGCGAATCCGGACTAAATTTCACGCAGTGATGCCAGATTTCAGCGCAGTGATGTCATATGCTCGATGCTCGGTCAGCCGCGAGCCGGCGAGGATCGTGCTAGGCTTCTTTGCTCGGCGCTCGCGCTCGCGCGCGCGCGCGCACATATAGGTCTTGTCATACGTACTTATTAATTATTTGTGATATTTATTGATTATATATATATATATATATATATATATATATATATAATCAATAAATATTTTCACGCGCTCGGCCTTGGCTTCATATATACGTATTATATATATATATATATAATACGTATATAAAGCCAAGGCCGAGGATTATTGAACAATACTATTGTTGTTATATAATAATAAAAAAACTTATTTTACAATTTGAAAATAATTTCTTATTTTTTTATGAGCAAATCGTTAACTTTCTTAAAGTTCTTAGAAAATATGCAAATAATTTTAATAATTGTCGAATAATTTTTTTAGTTTATATGTATTACATCATAACAACTCATTTGCCTAAAAAAATAAAAATGCAAAAAAAGTTAGAAAAAAAACCAAGACTCAAACTTGTGACCTTCAGCATTCTAGCCGATCGTCTTACTCGCTCGTTCACGTTTACTATTAGAAAATTGCTTCTACCGGCTTGATAGATTATGCACACACGGAAACTTTAAGCAATTTTATTTCATTAGCTATTTGACATTGGCACAAGTTACTATTACTACGTTCAGGCGAGCGTTACTTCTGTAGTAACTTACGATAATTCCTTCGCGTAAACGGGATTTTGTAGTAACTTACGATAATTTACTCCGCGTAAACGAGTGATATATCGTAAAAGTTACTACAGAAGTAACGCTCGCGTAAACGTATAGTAAATGTCTTGTAAAATACATATAGTAAAATTAAAGGACAATTTTTTGCAATCACAGTTTTGTGTATTTCACTTTTACGAATAGATTACGTACATATTGTTGCACAACGGAAACCGCGAAAAGGTGGTGGTCTCTTTCGTCATGAGATAATGTAAAAAATTTGTTTTTTTTAATATTGCAATAATTTTAATATGTATAAATTAAAAAATATATAAGTAGATAAAGCTCGTATGTCTTAGATAAAACAAAAGTCAATAACCGAACAACAGGATTCTAAATATTATAGTTTAATATTCCATCAAAATAACTGGGACGTTTCATGCTTTACAGAGACTTTTTCAATCAATCAAATAAATCCCTCTAATTAACTGTAATACATCATAATAATCTCTCTCTCTCCCGTTACATAAAAAATCTGTCGAGAAATGAAATAAATTAAAAGGAAGTTTAACATCATAAGATTAACATTAATTAATAATTAATAGCATTTTTATTATGGAATTTATCCTCTCTATTGATTTAAATCATAGCGGTCGTTTTTACTTTCTTAATATTAATAATTATAGGATACAAATTACATGGAATTATTAAGAAGCCACATCAAGTTGAAAGCCCAAAAAACCGATTAACAAATAGTCGAAATGTATGCGTAATCAAACTATAAATTTAATTAGATAGTTGTTAACAATTAAAACTTTAAAAATAATTATTCGTTTATTGACGAGAAAAATCGTGTTAGAAGGCTGTGAAGCAAACGGCCTTAATCATTGCGTGTCGAAAAAATTTTCCGAAGTCAACCTATGTAATAGTCAAGTAGTAAAAAATCTATATATTAAGTAAAAATTGAATTCTTTAAAACTGTGACATAAAAAAGTGGTAATTCTCAACAAAAAGTAGACTTACAGTCTTATAAACTCGAATTAGCATCAGCTAAATTCTCAAATTAACGATCGAAGGCTCCCTATGCTTTCAGTTCCAAAAAGCAACTGAACGAGCAAGGACTCAGAAATTTGTCAGTAAAGGTTGGAATCGTGGTGATAAATAAAGCTAGAGAAAGTAAGTTATTAATTTAATAATTATCCCTGGTGTAAAAATTTGACTGAAAATATAATGAAATTCTACTATCAACTGCCCTTTTCATTATTATTCCATAGATATCATTATGAAAATTTCAGTTTTTAGTTAATTTACAGTTAAATTCAATAACTTTCATAATATCTAATATGTTAACAAATTTGTCATTATTTTTCAACAACATAATTTAATTTTTCTTATATTTTACAGTATTTACCTTAAATTTTATAAAGAAAATTTATGATTTATATCAAAATATATTCAGTAATTTTTCAATAACTTTCATTTCATTTATCATCAATTTTATAGTACTTTCAACAAAAAATTTTCATCTGGGTTAATTGAGACAGAATTTCAGTAAAATTCCATTATATTCAGTAAAATATTTCCATCAGGGTAATAATAATAGTAATAGAACTCTCTAAGATTTAAAATCAATTTAATATAAGAACGCCATCAAGTCCGAGCTAAGATCTAGTTGCCAAAATGCAACCTCTATTAAGCTGGACCCCCCCACCAGCGCAAATCAAGTTCGTACTAGGTAAAAAATTTAGTGCTATTTAGGTGCTAATTAAGTGCCCTAGTCCAAATTTTGGTGCTCGAACCGTTTAGCAGAAAATCGCGTAAAAAATGAGGGGGTTCAGCTTGCTATTAAGCTGGACCCCCCTATATCAGAAAATGGTCCTACATACAAACAAGTACACTATAATTTAGTAAATACTAATTAAGTTGCTACTTAAGGGAAGGGTCAAGTAAACGCTGCCGTCCTTTTTCTCGATTTTTTTTTAACAGATGGAAAGATTTATTAAATCGGAACAAAGTACATCATACTATTCATGATTTAAGGTATATTATAAATTTTTTTTTATATTCAAAAATTTTAAATGGCGGCGCAGCGGCAAGTTTTCTCGATTTGCGCCGTGCAACGCTCATGTCGCTCTAATTAACTGAAATAAAAAAACCAAGTTTTTTTTGTTAAAAAATTCTCTATTACATATACAAAAAAATGTTTCAGACAAAAGTTATAGGGAATTATATCTTCTATAAAATTGATAATAACTATTTTTGCCTTAAAACGTACTGGTAAGAAGATATTTCGAAAAAACCGGTTTTGTGTTCCATTTTTTCAAGATGGCGGCGCGCCCGGGAGTGCGCCAAGGTCGAAAACTTGGATTTTTCATTAGGATCCTAAAATATAAAACATATCCAAAAATCAGAACTACCCAACTTTTTGTAAGGCAAGACCTATTTTTTCCCCCTGCTACTGGGCTATGTGTTCATATACAAGAATTCGTACAAATGGGGGGGGGAGTAAATTGCTACCTAATATATGTGCACATGGGTGCATTTATATCTTACCGTTTAGAGTAGGTACAAAATATCTATTCTCTAAAGGGTAGATATATGATTGCAACCCGTCTGTAATACAGCAGCGTGTTTATAATCCAGTATGTAAATTAATAGCAAATTGTTGCCAATTTGGCATTAAACTCACTCACTTACAAAGAACTTTGCCCATTTTTATAAAGGTTTTAGGCCTCTCGCGTCTAGTAACGAGACTTAAAATGAAAGGTTATTGTTAGAAAATCAAAATATTTCTGTATATTACATAATCCTTTATTGTAAGTTAATACCGTTTAGAGATACACTCTTTGAAAAATTAGAAAAATGTACGAAATGGCTTTGTTTTATTCGATTTTTCGACGTCCTAGGCATCTCCCTGTAATTATACGGATAATAAACTATTTTAATATATCAATTAAGTACTTTTTACAAATAAATTTGTTACTACTGATTCAGCTAATTGCAAGTTTTTGGATGTGAGTCAGGGATATTCAAAATAATTGATTGTATTCATTACCACCATTTATCACCACGGAGAAATGTCCTGGATGCCGAGAAATCGAATGAAAGAATGCTATACAGTATATTTTTCTAATGTTTTAGAGAGCCTAGTGTATATATCTCTAAACAATGTCGACTTAAAGGATTATGTCTGTAGAATATTCTGATTCTCTAACAATAAATTTTTATTTTAGCAAAGTCTCGTTGTTAGACGCGAGGGTTCTAAAATAGACAGGGGTTCTTTGTGGCAAATCCAATTATCAATAAAGTAAAACGTGATATAAAATAATGTAAAATCTCATAAAGTGAGAGAATGTAAATGTAATGTTTTACTATAAAATAACAATAAATATTTTAAAATTAAAAAATTTTCCTATACTTATCTTCCCGATAAATCATGTAATGGTCATCACCTGCGATAAAAGCAACGTATTATACATTAAAATATGTTTAACGCATTACATTTGTTTTGCTTTTTCACTTAACTTTTGCATATACTTACAATAATAGATTGGGCAGTAAAAATAATCAATAACTTAATAACATAAATGTTTTGTCGTTTATAGATCTTCAGAAGTTCGATTTCCATTTCAACGATGACAAAATCTTTTCTTGTTCATATTTTTTATTGTTTCTATCGTATATCGACTGATATCTTTCGGGAGATCGTATCTCAAAAACTTTCACTTTACACAGGATTCGTAAATTTTTGTTTTGTTGATAAGCAACAAACAATAAGATAGTTTGCTTTACTGTTCAAAAGTATAGTGATTTGGAATTAAAATACAGCTCTATTGTTTAATTTAATATTATTCGTGGGAAACAAACGCAAAAACGCAATTTTTATAGATACGACTTTGCACTTCAAAATTGTAATCAAATGAACAAGATACGACATATTTATTTTTAAATAACATTTATTATTGTCATTTAAAAATAAATATGTCGTATCTTGTTCATTTGATTATAATTTTGAAGTGCAAAGTCGTATCTATCGAGTATCAAATACGAGAAAATACGAGAAAATTTTGACAACTATAATTTATTTTTGGTAATCTATTTCAAGATAGGATGTAGACACTTAGCTTCGAGGTTGCCTGACTGAGCGTTTAAGCAGAAAAACCGGAAATTGTGTAAAATCAATCTCGAATTGTGTAAGATACGACCTCCCGAAAGATATCAGTCGATATGTGAAAAATATATTTCTTGATTAAATTAATAAATTAAAATTTAAGAAATTAATAATAAAATAAAAATTAATTTTATAAACTGAAATTAAAAATATTAGATATATTAATTAAAATTTAAATAAAAATAAAAATTATAATCAATAATTTTATAAACTACTAGCTGGTTACTCGGGCTTTGCCCGGGAATCGCTTTTCTTCAAACGACTTTATATTTGTGTTTTAATATTCTTAATCGAAAAAAATTTCTTTATCAGTTCGGATACCGATTCCCAAAAAGATCGGTAACAAAAAACTATACACTCTATAGCACTCCTCGGAAAATTCTACCCCTATTTTATATACTTTTGGCAAAAATTCGGTCAAATAGTTTAAGAGTATATAAAGAACAGACATACATACAGACATTCTATTTTATATATATATAGATAAATTAAAAATATTTTCGTAACATTGTTTGCAGTGTGTGTGGAGATGGGTATATAGTATCGGTATTGTTAAATTGATTAGCAATTTAATTATGTGATTGTACGTTTCAGTTTCAGACTGCGTTTCAATATTGAAAGTACGGCGCGTGTAGTTGACGAAGCGAAAGAATATACTTTTAGAATTCACACGAAAAATTGTTACTATATATATAGGTAAACAAAGTTCAGGCTGGTCGTATTTAGCAGTTTAACTTGAAGAAAATATTAATTTTATTACCAGAGAAATTACATAAAAGTTTATTTGAAATTTTAATTAATATACAAACATAAAAATTTCCTACACGGTATAAATAATAAATATAATTAATTGAATAAGTTTATTAAAGAAGCATCGCATGAAGCGGACCAGGAGGAGGAGACGGAGGGAAGACACTAGAAGGGGGGGTAATAGTAGTGGTGTAAGGTCGCCCAAAGGTCAGGTTTCGAATAGAATTAAAATATGTAAAGGATTGGGCACGTCCCTGTAAAACGCCATGTAAAAGGTATCAGATAATGACTGAATGTATAATTATAATTGTAAAGGTTTTTGGGAACGTTTTCCTGAAAAAAAACGCCTTTCCAACCGCGGGAGGGGAAAGAAATAAAAATTGAATTGAATTGAAATTGAATATTAAAGAAGCACCGCAAATTAAAATATATATCCTTTATTTGTTTTTAAAAGAAATTTCTTATGTCATTTATGATTAAAAACATATAATTGATGCACGATTATTATTAACACCGAGATTAACACAGAATCTATTGCGTCAAAAAGTTGCAACTATATACATATATACATATAGATACTATTCAGAATTTGTAAATTAGTTTTTAATTAGGTATATAATCGAAATTAAAGGTTTTTTTTAAATAACCGCAATATTAATCAGATGGCAAAGTTAATTGAAAGTAGCGGATATTAAAAATAAAAATGATAAAATTTTTACATCCGTATATCTTACACAATTCGAGATCAATTTTATCAATGATACTTTTGACATCCGGCCGCTATATGGCTCCCACATTTAGAATTTATCAACTGAATTTAACATCAGATTAATATTTAGCAATTTGAAAAACTCTTAAGTTTGAATAACAAAAAAAATTTCATAGTTTCTTAATTATAATGGTTTATGTAAGTCGCAACTTTGATGCAATAGACTCTATATTAATCATCAATATCTTTTTAACTACAATTGACATAACAAATTTCTTTTAAGAGCTGAAAGTCCTAACAAAATTTTTATTACAATAATATAACTTCTCTCTAACACGTCATGCGGAGTTCTCGGCTTAGAGATCAGTGCGCTCTGATTCTATAACTATTAACAACAATTCGTTATCATTATATTGTCGTTGCGCAACTTTTTTATCATATATTATATCTGCACAACGATAATATAACGATGATAACGAAACTGTATAGTTATAAGAGTAAAGAAAATAGCGACGCGACTTATCGACTATTAGCGACTTCGTCCGAAAATGACCCGCTTTATCTTGAGAACGTAGTTACTGCATTGGCCGCTACACGGTATGGCGCTGAAACCAGTGAGAAATGCTGGTCTTGTCTCAACCCGGACCTTTGGCTATCTGTCTATTAATCTGTGGTTTGAGACGGAGAAAAAAGTAAACGTACATACATGGCAACGAACAAAAGTAAAGTGAAAGTTTTTAGAACGCTGTAGAAGACAGCGTCATCTAAGGTAACTAAAGAACATCTAAAGTAACTAGAGAAAAAGACGATAGCGCCACCACAATCCAGCAGCGCTACTGTTAGCCATTGGCAGAAGGTTTATAGAAAGTAACGAGGGCGCGAATTGTTCAATCTCTAACAAATATTATGCTATACTATGCTAAAGTTACTGTTTTTCTAATGTAGGACTTTTTTCAGATAAAAGAGCAAAACTAGGGCAAAAACAGGGTTTACTATTTATACATTATCCTTACAAATTTTAATTTTTATGTTTATTAATATTTATTTAATTATATTTGCAATTTTATTTAATATATATATATATTAGCTGGTTACCCGGGCTTCGCCCGGGAGTCGTTTTTCTTAAAACAACTTCATTTATGTTTCAATATCCTTATTGTGAACAAACATAAAGAGTGTTCATGAATTAAACATGTCGTAACCAATCTTTTTCTACTCGGTCATATGTAAGGCTGCGTTCGGAAACGCCACCCTGAGGGTAGACCCGGGTGAGTAGTGGTGGGGGCAGGGTACACCCCGGGTGTAAGTAGTTTCCGAACGGCAATAACTGGCAATAAAAGTAATAAGACATGGCGGACGAAAGGCAATCCCAAAAAAGTGTTAGTATTAATTCTGCGCCGTGACTCTTCCGAAACAGGTACTGATATTAACTTCTTATCTATAAAAAGAAAGATTTTGTAAATATTTGTAATTTAAGAGATGTATGTCACTTAAAAGGTGCAAGTAAACAAAAAATGTATCACTCACCTATTACGTCAAGTACTACTAAATTTCCCTGAGGATCGTATATTGGCTGGTTATCTGGACCAGTACATAACTGGTGTCTTTCTTTCAACAACTGTATGCACTCCATTGCCACAGTTGTATCAGAAGAGCCGCTGAGTGCTTCTACAGCTTCTACTTCCTTTTATAAAATTAAAATTAGTGGTGCAATCACCAAATAACATTAAAATAATGATGAATTTTTTTATTTAGAATTATCGGTTATTACGTTACAAAACTAGTGTAAAATATATTATTCGCTTAAGCAACTGTTAAGATATACCTAAGATGAATTATTAATTAATATGAATAATAGAAAAACATAATCGTAATTAGCGTCAAGATATTATTAAGATAAAATCTGATGATAAATTAGCAGTAGGCAATAGAATATAATTAACATTACTTAAATCCAAGCATTATAATAGTTACCTGTTCGACTAATTCGACCAGTTTGATCAGCAAATTGTAAATAGATAATGGAGCTACAAATTTGAGTATTTAAACGGACAATTTAAATATTCGCGATATTCGCTAGCCTCACTTCGAAGAGAAAAGATATGTATAATACCCGGTGTATTGTATACGAAGTACTGGACACAGAGATGTACTGGAACTGATTGAAAATGTTCGGAATGGATTCCGATAAAAATTCTATTGTTCCCTAGATTTCTATTGTTTTTTAGCGAAAACGGAATAATTTCAATCGGAATCTATTCCAAATAGGACACGTATTATGGAACTTTCTGGAATGGATTACGATTGGAATTATTTAGTTATTTCCTAGATTTCTACTTTCTAAGGAAAACAGAATAATTTCGATTGGAATATATTCCGAAAAGTTCCATAATACATGTCCCCAGTTCCATAGAAGAAGAAACTACATTGCTACACTTTTAAAAATTCCGCCAAATATAATAACTTACCCGCATCCACCCTGAAATTTCAGGGTGGAAAATTTTCCTTCTAAGGTGCACTCGGGTAGAGTTTCCGAACGACTTCATCTCTGCCACACGGGTACAACCCGAACGTTTCTGAACAGCGTGAGTCTCGGCGGGTGCACCCGGGTGAAGTTTCCGAACGCAGCCTAATAAGACATATGTAATAAGACACGCAAATCGTCTCTCCCTCTCTCTCTCCCTCTCTCTCTCTCTCTCTCTGTCCCTCTCTCTCCTTCTCTTTCCCTTCCTCTCCCTCCCTCTCCCTCCCTCTCCCTCCCCCTCCCCCTCCTCTCCCTCACCCTCCCTCTCCCTCTCCCCCCCCCCTCTCTCTCTCTCTCTCTCTCTCTCTCTCTCTCTCTCTCTCTCTCTCTCTCTCTCTCTCTCTCTCTCTCTCTTTCTCTCAGATCGGTAACAAAAAACTATACAGTTTATAGCACTCCCCGGGAAATTCTACCCCTGTTTTATATACAATTCTTTAAAATTCAATCAATTATTTCCCGAAAAATTCGTCAAACTTCCGATACCTGCTTCCAAAAAGATCGGTAATGAAAAATTATATACTTTATAGCACTCCCCGGGAAATTCAACCCCTACTTTATGTACAATTCTTTGAGATTCGGTCATTCCGAACCGGTTTCCAAAAAGATTGGTAACAAAAAATAGTATATTTTATAGCACTCCCAGAGAAATTCTACTTCTTCGTCATGTATAATTTTTTGAGATTCAATCAATTATTTTCCGAAAAATTTGAAAAATTAAAAAAACCGGTTTCCAAAAAGATCGGCAACGAAAACTATACACATCATGGCACTCCCCGTAAAATTCTACCCTTACTTCTTTAAGATTCGGTCAATAAATTCCCGAAAAATTGAAAAAATTTCCGTACCGGTTCCGTACCGGGCTTCGCCCGGGAGTCGTTTTTCTTCAAACGACTTCATTTGTGTTTCAATATCCTTAATCGAAAAAAATTCCTTTATCAGGCAATAGCTGATAAAATTTGATCAATTAACGAATGAGTAGTTAAGCAAACATACATACACACCAATCCATAAAAATGCTATAAATTGAAAAATATTACTTTTTTATCGACTGAAGTTCAATTCTGTCGTATACAATTCTTTGAGATTCACTTAATTATTTCCTGAAAAATTTGAAAAATTTTGTAACCGATTTCCAAAAAGATCGGTAACGAAAAATTACACACTTTATGGCAATTCCCGGAAAATTCTACCCCTGTTTTATATACAATTCTTTAAGATTTGGTCAATTATTTCTCGAAAAATTGGAAAAATTTCGGATATCGATTTCCAAAAAAATCGGTAACGAAAAACTATACAGTTTATAGCACTCCCCGGGAAATTCTACCCCTGATTCATATACAATTCTTTAAAATTCGGTCGAATAGTTTAAGAGTGTATAAAGAACATACATACATACATACAGACATTCTATTATATATATATATAAATTGTAAATATAATTAAATAAATATTTATAAATGTAACGTAGCGCATCGTCGATTTGACAACTCGAGACTTGGCAGAGTCTGCGAGGCTGGCCCGCGGCTGGCCGGCCGGCTGGCGAGGCACGGAGACGCGATACCCGAAATGCGTGGCATCGTGCAGCATCGTGGCAACGTCACAGTATACAGTAGCGCAACTCTCTTCATCAGATGACGCCAAAAACGCAGCGCGCATGCGCAAGTTGAGCCAGTTTATACGGTAACGCCATCTGAATCTCTCTCACTTTCCATTTTCTTTCTCATGACCCCATTCAAATGTTTAGAAATTGGCGGCATTAGCTTACCACATCGGTTATGTCGTTCAATGATATTTTAGATAATTTAGATATTTAAAGAGGAGTGAAATAAAGTGAAGTGAAGTGATGTAAAGTGGAGTGATGTGAAGTGAAGTGAAGTGATATGAAGTGAAGTGAAGTAAAGGGAAAGCAAGAAAGGAAGTGACATTTATCCTTAAAGAGAATTGTAGATCTGTACATATATTATATCGTTCAGATTTTCAATTCTCTTGTAGAAAACACTTTGATCTTAGCTCTGTTTCAGATGCAGAAGAAAACCAAGTAATAAGGAAATGAGTGCAAAAAAACTAAAACCTGTTCAATAACAGGATGTCCTGGAAATCTTCAATTGGAAGGAAGACATGTATTTAGATTTCCAAAAGAACATGACAGGTTTTTCATTTTATTTTATAACACACACACACACACACACACAGTATTTTTAGTTTTTCTAATTACGTTATATTTTTTTACATAAATTTATAATGTTTAATACATTGTAATAACAGATGGTTGCAATGGGTACAAGCAAGTGGAAGACTAGATTTAAAAGAAAAAGGACTTGAATATTCTTATAGAAATTGCCGATTATGCTCTTTACATTTTGAGGAGAAATGGTTTAGGATTAATAAAAGAAGAATTCTTCTTCATCCTGATGCCATACCCACAAGATTTGGAGAAGATTTAGCATCATGTTGTAAAACAATGTAGGTTATATAATTATGTTTTAGATTGCTACCAATTTCAATGCAGTTTCTTTTTGGTTGTTTTAAAATGTAATAATATATCATACAAACATATCCAGTCAACACACATGTTCAAAATAAGAACGTGATGACATCTTACAAATATTATTTTCAAACATCATGTACTATTGATTTTGTATTAATATAATAAATTATGTAACTTAAAATCTGTTTGCAGTGAAATAGAAATGGATGCAGAAGCAGAAAAGGACACAATAACAGAAAATATACAAGAGCAAGCAAATTCTGCTATAGAAAAAGAAAAAGGAAACAACATAGAAGAGAAAATTGAAATGGATACTGACAACATAGAAGAGGAAATTGAAATGGATGTTGAAATTATGAAACCGTAAGTTTTTACATGTATATTGCTATGTATTATCCCATTTCTATACTTTCCTATTTATAAATATTATATATAAATTTATAAAAAATTTAGTAAAATAAAAATGTACAATTATAGTATAATAATTATTATCAAATTATTATCAAGTTAGTAAAAAACTATTAAAAGTTAGTAAAAAACTATTAAGAGAAAAATAGACAACAAGTGCAAACTACTTATCTAACTGCTTATATATACTACTTTTACATTTTAACATAATATATGTATTCTTTGTTAAGAGAGTACTATAGTAATATAGTACGTAGATGTAGGCTGTAGGCCAACAAAAAATTTATATATCTTTCATTGTCTTACATGTCTATATTATTTTTGAAATTACTTTTTTTATTATTACTTATTGTGCTTTTATATACTTATTGTTCTTTGTTTCATAATTAAAATAGAACTTTATGCATACGTTTTTGTCCAATTTTTTTATTTTTTTATTTTTAATGATTTTTGTGTTAATTTAGAAGCACATCCAGTATACCTCTCAAAACAATGATATCGAAAGCAACGATGACATCCAAGAAAAAGGACAACCCTACAAAAAAACGGTTGTGCAAAACCATACAGAAAATGAGATCGAAAAACAAAGATCTTCAGCAAAAACTGCGACGTCTTCGAAAGCGAGTAGAAAAAATATCACCACTAAAGAATCACCATATGGAGAAGATAAGGTACAAAAGAAAGAATTAGAAACTTTAAGAACATTAGGAAATAAGTGGTTACCGGAAAAATTTAGTATGTTACTGTCAGTACAAGTAGACGCGCAAACAAGAGACAAACGTGGCATACGATACAATAATGAATTTAAAAAATTTTCTTTGTCAATGTATTTTTTAAGTCCACGAAATTATAAAGAATTAAGAAAAATTTTTACATTACCTTTCGTGCGTACTTTACAATCTTTTACATATAATTGGAATATTATTCCTGGTCTTAATATAAAAGTCTTTGAGGCTTTAAAAATAAAATTAAATTCATTACCACTTATCGAGCGACATTGTGTATTGTGCATAGACGAAATGAGTTTAAAATCTCATTTATTTTACGATGTTTCACGAGACGAAATAATAGGATTCCAAGATGTTGGTGATAATAAATTACCAATATCTGCAAAGAATGCATTTGTTATTATGGCACGAAGTATAGCAGGCAACTGGAAAGTTCCACTTTATTGTTTTGTAGCGACTACTTGTACAAGCGATACAATAAAAACTATTATTTTTGATGCAATAAGAAAATTAAAAGAATGTGGTGCTACTGTGCACATGCGTTAATTACGGACATGGGTTCCAACTTCTTGCAATTATCTCGCGAATTAGGAATATCAACTAAAAATTCAATGTTTGTTGTTGATGAACAAAATATATTATATATTTTTGATACTCCCCATTTAATCAAAGCAACGCGTAATAATTTATTAAAATATAATTCAAAATTTAATGATAAATTTGCATCATGGTCTTATATTGTTCAATTTTATTCAAAAGATAATAAACAATGGATTAAAGCAGCTCCTAAATTATCTCCCATTCATATTGAATCTAATAATTTTTCAAAAATGAAAGTTAAGTACGCCGTACAAGTTTTAAGTAATCATGTAGCTGCAGGTATGTGCACGCTAATGTCTGTAGGTTATCTTCCATCTGAAGCAATTGGGACAGTAGAATTTATTGAATTAGAATTTATTGGCATTTATTTTATTAGAATTTATTAACAGTAGAATTTATTTATATTATTTAAAAATACATTTGTCGTATAAAACGTGTGTATGTGTATGTATAAAAAACACATATAAAAAAAATTAATATGTGTATTTCAATACAATACAAAGTTTATAATATATATACTTACGTTTTTAATTTTCTAAAATCGTATTTCAATTATTATTGCGAAGTAACACATTTAGTTTAAATAATATAAAAATTTAAAGTTTTACAATCATTACAGTATAATAAATTTAACGTATGTAACATATGTAAAGCATAAATTAATATGGACGCTCAATATACCTAAATCGCTAATATATCTACTTACACTTTGGCAAAAATGACTATTCAGCTTTTATTTTGTTTCCCCACAGTCCCACTCAGAAATGAAGAATCTGATCCCAGACAACCAAGCAGGATTTAGAAAAGGAATGGGGACGATAGATCAAATATTTGCACTAAACTACCTGATAAACAGACAACTGGGAAACGAGAAGGGGAAGATGACAGTGTTATTCGTAGACTTAAAGGCAGCGTTTGATTCAGTAGATAAGGAAGTTCTAATTAAGGTAATGAAAGAAAGAGGTGTGAGGCAAGGACTGATAGACAGGGTAGAGGAAGTGCTAAGAGAGACTAAAAGCAGTGTGAAAAGGGGAAAGGAAAGAGGAGATGCATTCTGGACGGCGAAGGGTCTAAGACAGGGATGCCCTTTAAGCCCGATACTATTTAACCTATTAGTTGCGGACATAGAAGATTTTATGAAAAAAGGAGGATGGGGGGGTGTAAGACTGAAAGGAGAGAAAATTTACACACTAATGTATGCAGACGACATAGCAGTGCTAGCAGAAGAGGAACAGGACATGAGATCCATGATAGGTAGGCTAGAGGGGTATTTAGACAGGAAAGGTCTAATACTAAGTATAGAGAAGACAAAAATAATGAGATTTAGAAAGGGAGGAGGGAGGAGGAAGAAATATGACTGGAGATGGAAGGGAAAAAAGCTGGAGGAAGTTAAAGAATTTAAATACCTGGGGTATACATTAAAGGCGAACGGAGGACAAGACGCGCACATTAAAGAAAGAAGAAGGAAGGCAGCAAGAGTGATGAGGGAAGTATGGGGAATAGGAAAGAGAATGTGGAAAAAAGATTGGAAAAGAAGAGTTTGGCTATATGACACACTGATTTGGACGGTGATGGGGTACGGGGCCGAAATATGGGGATGGAGGGAAAGGAGGGAGGTAGAAGGGATACACGAGAGATATCTCAAAGACTTTTATATTAAGACCAGGAATAATATTCCAATTATATGTAAAAGATTGTAAAGTACGCACGAAAGGTAATGTAAAAATTTTTCTTAATTCTTTATAATTTCGTGGACTTAAAAAATACATTGACAAAGAAAATTTTTTAAATTCATTATTGTATCGTATGCCACGTTTGTCTCTTGTTTGCGCGTCTACTTGTACTGACAGTAACATACTAAATTTTTCCGGTAACCACTTATTTCCTAATGTTCTTAAAGTTTCTAATTCTTTCTTTTGTACCTTATCTTCTCCATATGGTGATTCTTTAGTGGTGATATTTTTTCTACTCGCTTTCGAAGACGTCGCAGTTTTTGCTGAAGATCTTTGTTTTTCGATCTCATTTTCTGTATGGTTTTGCACAACCGTTTTTTTGTAGGGTTGTCCTTTTTCTTGGATGTCATCGTTGCTTTCGATATCATTGTTTTGAGAGGTATACTGGATGTGCTTCTAAATTAACACAAAAATCATTAAAAATAAAAAAATAAAAAAATTGGACAAAAACGTATGCATAAAGTTCTATTTTAATTATGAAACAAAGAACAATAAGTATATAAAAGCACAATAAGTAATAATAAAAAAAGTAATTTCAAAAATAATATAGACATGTAAGACAATGAAAGATATATAAATTTTTTGTTGGCCTACAGCCTACATCTACGTACTATATTACTATAGTACTCTCTTAACAAAGAATACATATATTATGTTAAAATGTAAAAGTAGTATATATAAGCAGTTAGATAAGTAGTTTGCACTTGTTGTCTATTTTTCTCTTAATAGTTTTTTACTAACTTTTAATAGTTTTTTACTAACTTGATAATAATTTGATAATAATTATTATACTATAATTGTACATTTTTATTTTACTAAATTTTTTATAAATTTATATATAATATTTATAAATAGGAAAGTATAGAAATGGGATAATACATAGCAATATACATGTAAAAACTTACGGTTTCATAATTTCAACATCCATTTCAATTTCCTCTTCTATGTTGTCAGTATCCATTTCAATTTTCTCTTCTATGTTGTTTCCTTTTTCTTTTTCTATAGCAGAATTTGCTTGCTCTTGTATATTTTCTGTTATTGTGTCCTTTTCTGCTTCTGCATCCATTTCTATTTCACTGCAAACAGATTTTAAGTTACATAATTTATTATATTAATACAAAATCAATAGTACATGATGTTTGAAAATAATATTTGTAAGATGTCATCACGTTCTTATTTTGAACATGTGTGTTGACTGGATATGTTTGTATGATATATTATTACATTTTAAAACAACCAAAAAGAAACTGCATTGAAATTGGTAGCAATCTAAAACATAATTATATAACCTACATTGTTTTACAACATGATGCTAAATCTTCTCCAAATCTTGTGGGTATGGCATCAGGATGAAGAAGAATTCTTCTTTTATTAATCCTAAACCATTTCTCCTCAAAATGTAAAGAGCATAATCGGCAATTTCTATAAGAATATTCAAGTCCTTTTTCTTTTAAATCTAGTCTTCCACTTGCTTGTACCCATTGCAACCATCTGTTATTACAATGTATTAAACATTATAAATTTATGTAAAAAAATATAACGTAATTAGAAAAACTAAAAATACTGTGTGTGTGTGTGTGTGTGTGTTATAAAATAAAATGAAAAACCTGTCATGTTCTTTTGGAAATCTAAATACATGTCTTCCTTCCAATTGAAGATTTCCAGGACATCCTGTTATTGAACAGGTTTTAGTTTTTTTGCACTCATTTCCTTATTACTTGGTTTTCTTCTGCATCTGAAACAGAGCTAAGATCAAAGTGTTTTCTACAAGAGAATTGAAAATCTGAACGATATAATATATGTACAGATCTACAATTCTCTTTAAGGATAAATGTCACTTCCTTTCTTGCTTTCCCTTTACTTCACTTCACTTCATATCACTTCACTTCACTTCACATCACTCCACTTTACATCACTTCACTTCACTTTATTTCACTCCTCTTTAAATATCTAAATTATCTAAAATATCATTGAACGACATAACCGATGTGGTAAGCTAATGCCGCCAATTTCTAAACATTTGAATGGGGTCATGAGAAAGAAAATGGAAAGTGAGAGAGATTCAGATGGCGTTACCGTATAAACTGGCTCAACTTGCGCATGCGCGCTGCGTTTTTGGCGTCATCTGATGAAGAGAGTTGCGCTACTGTATACTGTGACGTTGCCACGATGCTGCACGATGCCACGCATTTCGGGTATCGCGTCTCCGTGCCTCGCCAGCCGGCCGGCCAGCCGCGGGCCAGCCTCGCAGACTCTGCCAAGTCTCGAGTTGTCAAATCGACGATGCGCTACGTTACATTTATAAATATTTATTTAATTATATTTACAATTTATATATATATATATAATAGAATGTCTGTATGTATGTATGTATGTTCTTTATACACTCTTAAACTATTCGACCGAATTTTAAAGAATTGTATATGAATCAGGGGTAGAATTTCCCGGGGAGTGCTATAAACTGTATAGTTTTTCGTTACCGATTTTTTTGGAAATCGATATCCGAAATTTTTCCAATTTTTCGAGAAATAATTGACCAAATCTTAAAGAATTGTATATAAAACAGGGGTAGAATTTTCCGGGAATTGCCATAAAGTGTGTAATTTTTCGTTACCGATCTTTTTGGAAATCGGTTACAAAATTTTTCAAATTTTTCAGGAAATAATTAAGTGAATCTCAAAGAATTGTATACGACAGAATTGAACTTCAGTCGATAAAAAAGTAATATTTTTCAATTTATAGCATTTTTATGGATTGGTGTGTATGTATGTTTGCTTAACTACTCATTCGTTAATTGATCAAATTTTATCAGCTATTGCCTGATAAAGGAATTTTTTTCGATTAAGGATATTGAAACACAAATGAAGTCGTTTGAAGAAAAACGACTCCCGGGCGAAGCCCGGTACGGAACCGGTACGGAAATTTTTTCAATTTTTCGGGAATTTATTGACCGAATCTTAAAGAAGTAAGGGTAGAATTTTACGGGGAGTGCCATGATGTGTATAGTTTTCGTTGCCGATCTTTTTGGAAACCGGTTTTTTTAATTTTTCAAATTTTTCGGAAAATAATTGATTGAATCTCAAAAAATTATACATGACGAAGAAGTAGAATTTCTCTGGGAGTGCTATAAAATATACTATTTTTTGTTACCAATCTTTTTGGAAACCGGTTCGGAATGACCGAATCTCAAAGAATTGTACATAAAGTAGGGGTTGAATTTCCCGGGGAGTGCTATAAAGTATATAATTTTTCATTACCGATCTTTTTGGAAGCAGGTATCGGAAGTTTGACGAATTTTTCGGGAAATAATTGATTGAATTTTAAAGAATTGTATATAAAACAGGGGTAGAATTTCCCGGGGAGTGCTATAAACTGTATAGTTTTTTGTTACCGATCTGAGAGAAAGAGAGAGAGAGAGAGAGAGAGAGAGAGAGAGAGAGAGAGAGAGAGAGAGAGAGAGAGAGAGAGAGAGAGAGAGAGAGAGGGGGGGGAGAGGGAGAGGGAGGGTGAGGGAGAGGAGGGGGAGGGAGAGGGAGGGAGAGGGAGGGAGAGGAAGGGAAAGAGAAGGAGAGAGAGGGACAGAGAGAGAGAGAGAGAGAGGGAGAGAGAGAGGGAGAGACGATTTGCGTGTCTTATTACATATGTCTTATTAGGCTGCGTTCGGAAACTTCACCCGGGTGCACCCGCCGAGACTCACGCTGTTCAGAAACGTTCGGGTTGTACCCGTGTGGCAGAGATGAAGTCGTTCGGAAACTCTACCCGAGTGCACCTTAGAAGGAAAATTTTCCACCCTGAAATTTCAGGGTGGATGCGGGTAAGTTATTATATTTGGCGGAATTTTTAAAAGTGTAGCAATGTAGTTTCTTCTTCTATGGAACTGGGGACATGTATTATGGAACTTTTCGGAATATATTCCAATCGAAATTATTCTGTTTTCCTTAGAAAGTAGAAATCTAGGAAATAACTAAATAATTCCAATCGTAATCCATTCCAGAAAGTTCCATAATACGTGTCCTATTTGGAATAGATTCCGATTGAAATTATTCCGTTTTCGCTAAAAAACAATAGAAATCTAGGGAACAATAGAATTTTTATCGGAATCCATTCCGAACATTTTCAATCAGTTCCAGTACATCTCTGTGTCCAGTACTTCGTATACAATACACCGGGTATTATACATATCTTTTCTCTTCGAAGTGAGGCTAGCGAATATCGCGAATATTTAAATTGTCCGTTTAAATACTCAAATTTGTAGCTCCATTATCTATTTACAATTTGCTGATCAAACTGGTCGAATTAGTCGAACAGGTAACTATTATAATGCTTGGATTTAAGTAATGTTAATTATATTCTATTGCCTACTGCTAATTTATCATCAGATTTTATCTTAATAATATCTTGACGCTAATTACGATTATGTTTTTCTATTATTCATATTAATTAATAATTCATCTTAGGTATATCTTAACAGTTGCTTAAGCGAATAATATATTTTACACTAGTTTTGTAACGTAATAACCGATAATTCTAAATAAAAAAATTCATCATTATTTTAATGTTATTTGGTGATTGCACCACTAATTTTAATTTTATAAAAGGAAGTAGAAGCTGTAGAAGCACTCAGCGGCTCTTCTGATACAACTGTGGCAATGGAGTGCATACAGTTGTTGAAAGAAAGACACCAGTTATGTACTGGTCCAGATAACCAGCCAATATACGATCCTCAGGGAAATTTAGTAGTACTTGACGTAATAGGTGAGTGATACATTTTTTGTTTACTTGCACCTTTTAAGTGACATACATCTCTTAAATTACAAATATTTACAAAATCTTTCTTTTTATAGATAAGAAGTTAATATCAGTACCTGTTTCGGAAGAGTCACGGCGCAGAATTAATACTAACACTTTTTTGGGATTGCCTTTCGTCCGCCATGTCTTATTACTTTTATTGCCAGTTATTGCCGTTCGGAAACTACTTACACCCGGGGTGTACCCTGCCCCCACCACTACTCACCCGGGTCTACCCTCAGGGTGGCGTTTCCGAACGCAGCCTTACATATGACCGAGTAGAAAAAGATTGGTTACGACATGTTTAATTCATGAACACTCTTTATGTTTGTTCACAATAAGGATATTGAAACATAAATGAAGTTGTTTTAAGAAAAACGACTCCCGGGCGAAGCCCGGGTAACCAGCTAATATATATATATATTAAATAAAATTGCAAATATAATTAAATAAATATTAATAAACATAAAAATTAAAATTTGTAAGGATAATGTATAAATAGTAAACCCTGTTTTTGCCCTAGTTTTGCTCTTTTATCTGAAAAAAGTCCTACATTAGAAAAACAGTAACTTTAGCATAGTATAGCATAATATTTGTTAGAGATTGAACAATTCGCGCCCTCGTTACTTTCTATAAACCTTCTGCCAATGGCTAACAGTAGCGCTGCTGGATTGTGGTGGCGCTATCGTCTTTTTCTCTAGTTACTTTAGATGTTCTTTAGTTACCTTAGATGACGCTGTCTTCTACAGCGTTCTAAAAACTTTCACTTTACTTTTGTTCGTTGCCATGTATGTACGTTTACTTTTTTCTCCGTCTCAAACCACAGATTAATAGACAGATAGCCAAAGGTCCGGGTTGAGACAAGACCAGCATTTCTCACTGGTTTCAGCGCCATACCGTGTAGCGGCCAATGCAGTAACTACGTTCTCAAGATAAAGCGGGTCATTTTCGGACGAAGTCGCTAATAGTCGATAAGTCGCGTCGCTATTTTCTTTACTCTTATAACTATACAGTTTCGTTATCATCGTTATATTATCGTTGTGCAGATATAATATATGATAAAAAAGTTGCGCAACGACAATATAATGATAACGAATTGTTGTTAATAGTTATAGAATCAGAGCGCACTGATCTCTAAGCCGAGAACTCCGCATGACGTGTTAGAGAGAAGTTATATTATTGTAATAAAAATTTTGTTAGGACTTTCAGCTCTTAAAAGAAATTTGTTATGTCAATTGTAGTTAAAAAGATATTGATGATTAATATAGAGTCTATTGCATCAAAGTTGCGACTTACATAAACCATTATAATTAAGAAACTATGAAATTTTTTTTGTTATTCAAACTTAAGAGTTTTTCAAATTGCTAAATATTAATCTGATGTTAAATTCAGTTGATAAATTCTAAATGTGGGAGCCATATAGCGGCCGGATGTCAAAAGTATCATTGATAAAATTGATCTCGAATATATATATACATATACGTACGTGTATTATATATTATATGTACCAATGTAGTAGAATGCATTATTTACGTACTGTGCTTCTATGTATGTACATATAATAGATATAATGTCAATATTAAAAATTTGTGCAGCTGTATACTCTTTTTAAACTAAATTTGTTTCTTAAGATGCAGTCTATGATTATAAATATTTTCTCGTATTTGAAAAAAACACTTACCTTGGTGGGATCGAACTCGGGACCTTTGGATCGTGAGCCAACTGCCTTACGTGGTAGACTACTTCTTAATTTGATGTAAGTGTTATATAAAGTCTACATATGTCACACCAGCGCAAATATATAATTTTTCAAAAATCATCTTAAGAAACAAATTCAGTTTAAGAAGAGTATACACCCTAACGATATATTGCAGCAATCTTGCAGCAATATTGCCACATTGCACTTGCAGCGTAAAATTGCAGCAATCTTGCAGCAATATTGCCACATTGCACTTGCAGCGTAAAATTGCAGCAACATTG
>JASTWP010001684.1:0-63012 GCA_030770255.1 Temnothorax ravouxi
ACAAATATAAAACAAAAACAAATAAAAATAAATGTTATAAAAAATGTATTTTTTATCTTATATATATATATAATATGTAAAAAAATAAATATATGTGTTCAAATTGCTTTTATTTATACACATCTTTAAATTATCTATAAATATATTATTTTAGTAAAAGGTAATTATTTCATATATTGCCTCAGACATTTCATACATGTTTCAACGAGTAAATATTATGAGCAGTGTACATCACAGATAAAAAGTGATACGTATAGTTGCTATGTAATTAAATATAAATATATATATATATATATTTATATATATTTATATATTTAATGCTGCTCATAATATTTACTCGTTGAAATCTGGTGTATGACATGTCTGTGACAATATATGTAAAATAATTACCTTTCTTATAACGTGATATAATAAATAGTATACATTGCATTTCAACGTTGTCGCAAGCTTGCAGCAAAGTTGCAAAAATCTTTCGAAACTTCTGTGCAATGTTTCAGTGTTTCAATGTAATGTCACTGCAATGTTTCTGAAATCTTACTGTGCTGAATGGGAGTATACATTGCAATGTTGCTGTAATATTTCAGTGCAATATTTCTGAGGGCGGACATTTCAATGTTGCCGCAAGCTTGCAACAAAGTTGCAAAAATCTTTCGAAACTTCTGTGCAATGTTTCAATATTTCAATGTAATGTCACTGCAATATGATTCTGAAATCTTACTGTGCTGTATGGGAAGATAACAGTTTAGCCTTCTCACGAGTCCAGCGTAACAAATTATAAACATGCGTAGGAAGTAGCTCATTAATATAAATGTGCCCGGGGACATCTCTAGAGAAAACATCGCAGACAGTCAGTCGACGCTTGCGGCGCATAGCACCAAGAATGTAGTCACGAATCTCTCGCGACTTAAGTATGACAATAATTGATCGTGGTTTAGCAGCACGAACAGAGGCGGAGACAGTGCTAGGCGCCACATCATGCATCGCAGACGCATTGCTAACCCGCACCTCTCGAGTCTCAAAAACATCGGAAACAAGCTGTGGTGTACCCAGCGCGCGAAAAACACAAGTAACACGCTGTTCGGATGTGTCGGTTAGAGAACCTGGTATCCCGGAAATGATAATATCGGAAGTTCGTGAGACTCGAGACGAAAGAGATCGCGGAAGACGAGAGCTATTCAGGTCGCCTTCCAATTCACTCGTCAATTCGTTCTTTAAGTCGCTCTTTAAACAGATCTTTAAATCGCGCACTTCATTCGCGAGAGCGGCACACTGGTGCTCCAATTCCGCGATACGCTGGCTGTTGCGGTCGACACTTTTAGCCAAGTTATTTAGTTGATCGAGTTTGTCATCTAGAGAGGAAAATCGCGCCTCAGATCGGGCTTCGGACAACCTCATCTGCTCCACAAGCTGACGCAAAAGCGCATTCGTTGTGTCACCAGTCACCGATTGTGGCAGCGCATTCGTCGTGTTGTCAGTCACTGGTTGTGGCAGTGCACGGATGCCAGCAGGAGGAGCCACACTGGTGAAATCCAACAGCTCCGTACACTCAACCCCCGGTGTAAGAGGGGCAGCAGATGAGGCAGTCGATGGTACCACGACATTTTGCACCTCAGGTGTAAGAGGTGATTTTAATGGAGCAGCCAATGATTTACAGCAAGTATCTGCATACTTAGAACGAGAGTATGGCTTGACACATCCAGAATGAAACAATCTTTTGCATTCGCATTCGATTGATGCAGTCGCAATCAGTTTATTACACTTGGTGCACGCACGCTGCATGATCCGTTGACCACAGCAAAGAGTACAACCCAAGCAAGAGATGATTTCTAGGTCGAAGCTGTATAGATCAAACCCGTATAGGTCCGCAAGCACGGCGCGACACGCTGCAGCCAATCAGCAGTGACCAGACAGCACGCAATGAGATACAATAGGCGTCACTCGTCACAAAATCATGCATCAGCCAATCGGCAGTCACCCAGGTAACACGCGGCAGCCAATCACAGATCCAAGTAAAAGACGGTCCACATCGATCCGCAAGCACCACGCTGCGCATAGATCACACAGTATGTCGCAGCGGTAGACACAGGGCAGCCAATCAACAGTCTCTTCGATGTCATATGCTCGGAAAGCAGAAGATAATAGATCAGCAACTACAGGCGCATGCGCAGCTGAGATAAGCGTCCTTTACAAGAACATCCAGTAGTTAGGTTAGACCGATGCAATGATACTCGCAACAGAAATGCTCCAAATTCAGTAGCAAGCACCAGAGAGATAATAGTTGTGCGTAACAAGCAGTAAAAACATGCTAAGAACCTGCAACAAAATAGCCCGAGGGCAACTCACGGCAGAAAATATGTTCACTTAAAGCAGGAGCAGAGTGAACAAACACACAACGTTACTTACGCAGAGAGAGAGAGAGAGAGAGAGAAAGGGAAATGAAGAGAAAGGGAGAGAGGGAGAGAGGAAGAGAAAGAGAGAGAGAGCGAGAGAGAGAGAGAGAGAGAGGCAGAGAGAGGCAGAGGGGGAGAGGGAGAGAGATGGGGGAGAAGAAGAGCGAGAGAGAGAGAGAATTAGTGAGAATAAGAAAAAATGGCTGTAAAATGCGAAGAGACAGAATTAGGTCGACAAGATATGAATTTAAAAAAATGGATGAGGATAAAATTGAATAATAGGACATGAACAAAAATCAGAGAGTATTAGAGAAAATAAAAAATATGAGAGAAATGAAGAGAAGACAATGAGCGAAAATGAAACATTATGAGTGAGAACAAGTAAGAATAAAGAAGAATGAGAGATGATAAAGCAGTAAAATGCAATAAAATTAGAAAAATAATGCAGAATAGATGAGAATGAAGGGAACTATATAAAGATAGTGGAAGGAGATTACATAAAGATAGTGGTGAAAGAACGTAACTGAGAGTGAATCAAATAAAATAAAACAATATGAGATAGAATGAGTAAGAATGAAAAAGATTGAAAAAATACAAGAAAGTCTGAAAAATAAAATAATATGTGATTCATTAATAAGAGAGGGAGAGGGACTTTCGGTGTAGGAGTGGAAGCGGGTGGTTAGCGGAAGGATAAAGCGGAGAAGGAGCTCAAAGGATGACAGGTAGAATAGGTAAGGTGGCTAGCACAGGAAGAGAGAGAGAGAAGTGCGAGTTTATGTAGTGAGGGGAGTATAGATGATTATTTTAAAAGAAAAAGAGAGGAAGGGGGAAGAGGAGAGGAGGAAGAGGCGTTTAAAAGAAGTAGAAAAATGGTGAGATTGCCAGAGGGGAAAGAACAGATGATAGAAATAATGAGTAAAATGATGGTGGAAATACGGGAATTAAGGAAAGAACAGAGCAAGGGATAGAAGGTAGAAAGCAAGAAAGAGAGAGAAATGATAAGAGATGAGATTAGGAAGATGAGGGCGGATGTGGAGGAGAAAGAAGTGAAATCGTAGAAGGAAAGGGAGGAATTGAAGAAGGAGATAGGAGAGTTGAGAGGAAGGCTGGAGAGAATAGAGAAAGAGAGAGATGGGAGGAAAGTGGGAGATAGGAAAAAGAGATAATTAAAGCAATGGAAGCGAAGGTAAGAGAGTTGGAAAGGTAGAGAGAGTTAGAAAAGAGAGACAGAAAGAGGAACAATGTAGTAGTGAAAGGGGTGGAGGTAGAGGAGGGAAGGCGAAAGAAAGCGATAGAGAAGCTATGGCTAGAGATGGGGGTGGAAGGAGGAATAAAGGAAGTAAAAGAGATAGGAAGAAAGACGGGGAAAGAGAAGATGGTTTTAGTTAGGCTAAAAGATAGAGTAAGAAAAAGAGGTAATGCAGAGGAAGAATGTGTTGAAAGGGAGGATGGAAAGAATAGAGGATGACATACCAATGAACTTAAGGAAAGAAAAATGCAATGGAGCCTAGAGATGATAATTGAAAAGGAGAGAAGGAATAAGAGGAGAGCCTGGGTAAAGTACGGAAAGATTTGGATAGAGAAATGAGAGAGGAGCAAGAAGAAGGAGGGGCGAAAAGGAGGAACAGAGGAGGAGGGAAAGAGTAAAAGACAGGGAGACGGAAAAATAAAAAAAGACGGTAGTGAGGTGGAAGGAGAAACAATGGGAGGGGAGGGCGAAGAGAAGAAGAGAAAAAGGAAGAGTAAAGAGGGAGAAAGTGTGGTAAGGCTGAGAGGAGGGAGGGAAAGGAGTCAGAGAGAGTGGGAAAAGTAAAAAAGAGTAAAAGAAAAAAAAAGAGGGAAGAAAGGAGGAAGAGGAAAAAAAGAATGCAGAAGAGAAGAGGAGGGGAAGAAACGGGAAGGAAGTTTAAAGATAGGCTTTTGGAATGTAGCGGGAGTGAAGAGAAAACAGGAAAGGTTTTGGGAAAGGATAAAAGAGTAGGATGTTGTGGGGTTGGTGGAGACGTGGCTGGAACAGGAGAAATGGGAGAAAATAAAAAATAGAGTGCCAAAGGAGTTCAACTGGAGGATACAGGGTGCAAACAAAGAAAGAGTTGGAAGAAAAGGAAGGGCAATAGGTGGGATAATGATGGGAGTCAGAAAAGAGGGAAGAGAAAAAAGAATTAATGGAGGGGAAGGTTTAATGATTATAAAAGTAAGATGAAAGAAGGAGAAATGGAAATTGGCAACAGTTTACGTAACCGGCAACTTGGACAAGATAATGGGTAAGATAAAATCGGTATAGGAGAAGGAAGGGAAAAAGGAGAGATGGATAGTGAAGGGCGATTTCAATGCGAGAACAGGGGAGAAAGGAGCGCTGGAGGATGGAAAAGAGGAAGTTGAAAGAAAATTGAAAGGTAAAATGATAAATAGGCAAGAGGGAGGGCTGATTAGATAAGTGGAAAAAGAAGAGTGGGAAATTATAAACGAAACAAAGGAGGGAGATAAAGAGGTGGAAGTGACTTACAGGAGGAAGGGGGGAAACAGTGATCAATTACGCAATAGGAGATGGGAAGGCTTTAGAAAGAGTGACAAGATTGGAGGTGGGGTGTGAGGTAGATTCGGATTACTAATCAGTAGCAATACGGGTGGATAAAAGGGGGGTTGGTAAAAGGAGAAAGACAATAGCGAAAGAAGAGGGGTGGGTGGAAAAGACGGACTGGTCGAAAGAGGCGAGAGAGTAGTTTAAAAGAAGGACGGAGGAGGTAGAAATAGGTAGAAGGGCAATAGACGAAGAGGTCGAAAAGTTGACAGAAAGAATTAAGAGGAAAGTAACGGTAAGAAGAGTAAAAATGGTGCAAGTAGAAACTTGCACATTGCTTCCTCATAATTTTTAAGTGTGCAAGTAGAAATTTGCACATTGTTTACTTATAGTTTTTAAGCTTTTGTTTTATTCGATGCATAATTATTAGTATTTATTTGTTTTGGCTTCCTCATAGAGGAAGAACTATAAGTAAACAATGTGCAGATGTCTACTTGCACACTTAAAAATTATGAGGAAGCAATGTGCAAGTTTCTACTTGCACCATTTTTTTTGTGATCGTAAATACAGATTAATAAAATGACATATAATATATGAAACTATCAGCTTATACCGTCTTTTATTGCTGTATAAGTAATGTGCCTTTGTCTTTATGTATTAACTAATGTTGCATATGTGTTTAACATGTGTAAATACAAGATATTTATTTACAAATTATTTCTAATTCTTACGGGTGATGTATGTTTGAACATTAATAACTTAAAAACTATTGGACCGAATTTGTATTAAAACCATATAAAATAGGGGTAGAATTTTCCGGCAAGTGCTGTAGAGTGTGTATTTTTTTTGTTACCGATGTTCTGGAAACCGATTTTTTAATTTTTCTAATTTCTACGGGTAAAAAAATTTAAAAAATTGGTTTTCAGAAAATAGATAACGAAAAACTATACATTCTATAGCACTTCCCGGAAAATTCTACCCCTATTTCATATACAATTCGTTAAGGTTTGGTTGATTAGTTCTGGAGTTATAGAAATTTCGGTAAATTTGTCACATACACACATACACACATATACACACACATACATACATAGACACTTTTTAAAATTACAATTTTTCGACGTTTTAGAACATTCTGAACACATTCAGAAAAACAAATAAAAAAATTTTTTTACGAAAATAAAGCTTTCTTTATGAGGAAGCAAAAGAGGGGCAGAAGGAAAGAGAGGATGGTGGGATGGGAACTGTAGGAAGATGAAGAAGGAGGTAGAAATGTTATTGAGAGACTAAAAAAGAGAAAGAAAACATAAAGAATATTATAAGAGAGAAAAAAAGGAGTATAAAAAATGTGTGAGAAGAAAAAGGAAGAAAAAAGGAAAAATCTACTAGAAAAGGCAAGAGAGGCGAAAACAGAGAAGCAAGTGCGGAAAGTAATAAACGAGGAAAGGAAAAAAGGGTAGAAATTAATAAGAAGATAACAATAGAGGAGTGGAATAAATACTTTAGAGAGATGTTAGAAAGAACGGAACACAAGCGAAGGAGAAGGAGAGGTGGCAGACCAAGGGGCGGAAAGGAAGTAGAGAAAGGGGAGGAGGTAGAGAGAGTGCTGAAGAAAGGTAAAACGGTGGGAGAGGACAAGATAGGAAATGAAGTGTGAATTTATGGGGGAAGTGGTTTAAGAAAGGAGTTATGGGAAATATGCAGGAGAGTATGGAAAGGAAAGGGTTTCTCAGAGGCGTGGAAGGACGGAGTAGTGATTCGGATAACGAAAATAGGGGGCAAAAGAGGTGAGTGAGCATAGAGGGATTACGCTGATGCCGACGGCGTACAAAGTGTATACGTCGGTATTAGCAAATAGGTTGAGAGAAGAGATGGAGGAGAAGAGGATGATACCAGGAAGCCAGGCAGAGTTTAAGAAGGGGAGAGGAGTGGTGGACAACGTTTACACACTGAATTATGCGATAGGGAAGCGATTAAAGAAGAAAAAGAAGGTGGCTGTTTTTGTAGATCTAAGGGCGGCATTTGATTCAGTGGACAATAGGGTTTTGGAAAGATGTCCGAAAAAAACAGGGGTGAATGAGAGGTTGAGAAAGAGGATCATGGAAATATACGAAAAAACAAGAAATGTTAGTGAGAGTGGAGGAAAAATACAGAAAGAAATTTTGAGTCCAATGCTGTTCAACTTACTGGTGGCGGACATACAGATAAAGCTGGGAAGAGATAGAATGGAAGGGGTACAAGTAGGAGAAGAAAAACTAAGGGTACTATGGTATGCGGACGATGTAGTAATTCTAGCAGAGGATGAGAAGGGAATAAAATGGTTGTTGAATAGGTTAGATAGGTATTTAGAGAGAAAGGGGTTGAAATTGAATGTAGACAAGACAAACATAGTAAGGTTCGGGAAAAGAGGTGAAGGCAGAAGAAAGGAGAAATGGTGATGGAAAGGTAAGAAATAAGAAGAGGTGAGAGAGTTTAAATATCTAGGTTTCAGTTGGAAGGGGGCAGAAGTCAAAGGTGAGGGAGAAGGTAAAGAAAGCAATGAGGGTAATGAGAAGAGAGGGAAATGGAGAAAGGGAAGAAGATAGGATGGGAGGAAGTAGAGAGAGTGCTGAAAAGGAATTACTAATAATTTATTAGTAATTTATTTATTTAATAATTTTATGGTATTATAAATATATTATTTAATCCTTTCTAAAAAAAGGCATGTTAAATCGATACTCGCATCTCTCGAAGTCTTCTCGAAAGTCTCGAATTGCTTTGTTGGCTCTTTTCCGCGATGCTGATTGATTCTGTTGCTGCGCTAACTTCGTGAGCGGCTGTCATAGCATATTTTGACAGTTGTGTGTAATATTAAAGCTAAATAGCGCGCGCGAAGCGCGCGTCTGTGATGTCTAGTGTTATAAAAAGCTAAAAAAAGAAATATTAATCTTGCTCAAAAATATTTCAGAGATGTACTTGGTTTTATTGTGGTTTCTTTTTCATTATTAATTTTAGTTTGTATTGTCAAATTTAAATTGATTTGAATTTAGATTGCGTAAATCAATAAATATTAATTAGACCTTATTTATACATATTGCAGTTATATATATTTATATATATATAGCATCATTATTTTATTTTATTATAATATAGCATTTTTTACATTTTTGTAACTTAAAAAATATGCATATTAGAAAAAAACATACAATGTGCTTATAATTAGCAATAAAATAAAATTATTGTAAAAAATATTTAAAAAAATAATAATAAGAGAAGTAGGACCGTTACAATATACAATCAAATTAGAATAAAATGCCATACGGTCCAAGCTTAGATTTTTGACAGCCTAATATTAATTTCTGTGTGTAAGTATACCTACATATATTTTTTCAACTTATTTAACTGCGCGCCTATTTTTTGTCGGACTTGACTGAAACACAGCTATTGTTGGAACATTAAAACCCTTCCCTCCCCAGAATTAAATCGACTTTATTTAATTACATAAATTAATTTAATTATCTAAAAATAATAATTTATTTAACGAAATGTGACGGGAAATGAGAAAGAAAAATGGACACAAAAGGGAAGGTAAGATTGTACTAATAGATTACATTTTAGTAAATAAAAAGAAAAAATAGGGGAAATTATTTATATTATTATTATTATTATTTAATTATTTTCACAAGAGCAAGCTCGCGCACAAGCAAGTATTTCGGGAGGAAGATGTGCCATCTTCTAAGCGGTGATATGTGAATCACCCTTTATTAAGAAAGCATTGGAATTATGTAAAATTTATGGAAGATATCATACTCTCTTCGGGAGAATCCAAGGAGCAACTTGACAGTTTTTCTGCGCTTCCTGTAAAATATTCGAAGTTTATTTTTCGTAATAATTTATTATAATATGTATAACCTCATGTACTAAAATTTTATATTTTGTTTTTGCAGGATGAAATAATACGAATAATATTAAAATACCTGGATATGAAGTCGTTTTGCCGTATGAGCAAAGTAAATAAACGTTTTAATAATTTAACACAGAATTCTCTTCTCTTCAAATATTTGAACTTACGAAATTTACAAAAAGAGTACTCTAAAAATTCATCCTTTTGTTATGATAAAATTCTGTTTTATTTTGCATCCAAATGTAAATATATTTGCAACAGTTGGATCTTAGAGAGAGTCGTCGCATTTCTGTTCCGGATTTCGTGAATGTTCTTCAGAGTTGCGGCAATTGTTTAACGCACTTACGATTAAGTGGCTGCAAGTTTGTTGACAAATTATTTCTATTAAAAATTTCACAGATATGCAAAAATTTGAAAGGTACATAAATAAATATAATTGTTAAGATTACAGTCATTACAGATAAACTGTGTATGACCAATATATACATTTTTTTTTAGTATTGGATCTTAGTTATTGTACTACGCTGAGGAGAATGGACCAAGAAGTTTCGAGTCTCGAAAATCTAAAATTTCTAGAGAATTTAGATCTTAGAGGGTCATGTATACAATCTGAATCTCTTTGCAAAATACTGCAAAAAACTCGCCGGATGCGTAACTTAAATCTGAGCATGAATGGTTATTATGTAGAAATACTAGATTTAGACGCAATTACAATACAGTTAAAAAATTTGTGTCCAGACTTGGAAATAATAGATTTATCGGGCTGCAATATTATTACATCGCGAGGTATTCATGCTTTCGCTGAATGCAAGAATTTACGAAAACTGACAATGATGGACAGGTACGTGTGTGCTACATTTTCTTTTAAAACACATATTATTCTTTATCAAAATGTGTATTTACATTTCTTGCAAACATCATGAAACGGTTATGTTGTTTTTCTTATTGCGATTGAAAAACCGCATAATAATATGACTTTTGTTACAGGAATAATGACAACCGCAAAGATTGCATAGCAATCGTTAAGCATAGCTTGCATAGATTGTTTTCCTCCTGTCAATGCTTAAAGAAGAAATCAATTTGAGAAATTCCTATATGATGTTCAATTATGATGTCTATGAAGATCTGACACTGTGTAAAAACTTAAGCGACGAATATACTTGAATTATATGTCGGATTATAGTTTCGCAATTCTCGAGCAGTGTCCTAAACTGCAAACAATTTATGTTATGCGGAACGGGTTCGACGACACGCGTCATAGCCAGGCATCATTCGTTGCTCAGGCGAAGAAAAAATATCCACACGTGTCCATCCTTAAATATCAAAAGGGAACCAATGGTGATAAAACTAAGGAAGAATTATGGTAAATGTAAAGGAAAGTGGCTTCCTTACCGATTTGGCTGAAATTTAACAATATATTATGTATTTTGGCGTATTAAATTCTAATATAAAAGCTAAAATCGTCGCTCTCTAGTAGAACAAAAGTTATAAAGTACTAAAAGTGACAATTTTCGGGTTAAAAAATGCTATATCGGCAGGGTACATACAAGTACATACATGAGCATCAGAGAAAGCATACGCATTGATGTAAAAGTGCGCAAAATTTAAAATAAATAAGAGGTATTGAAATAATTTTTGTATATCTACATATAACTTGAAAAAATTTAGAAGTATGCGGAGAAGAGCCTTTTTCCCCCTACACTCCAACACCCCAAAAAATCTATTCAAATCCAAATCTATTTTTAACAAACTGAAATTTGATTTTACACTTTTAATCCATGCAGTATTATACAAAAATAATTTCTCGTGATCTCAGTTTGCGGACCATGAGCCATATCTGCAATCATTCTTTCGTGAAACTTATTATTTTATAATTGAATTGGCAAGTTCTTTAAAATTTTATTTCCGCGTTTTGATTAACACCTTATTTGTTTAGACCTTTTGCTTCTTAAATCATTGAAAACATCCCGATTGGCTTTCCGACTTTATACAAATTTGAACCCATTCGTTTTTCATCACTTAAATATTTTTATACCAGTTTTGAAGTTTTTCAGGATAGGTATTATACTCAATTCTTTTTAAAATTATTTTAAATCCTTTGTCTTGTGAAAGTCATTCGTAACTGTGATATATATCACTAGTTTGTAATTTTTATAATTCTTTACATACAAAACGCAATTCTTTCAAATGCTTCTTTTTTTCTTGCTTGTGAAAAGCTCTTTCCGATTGAGCTAATTTTTCAGTTTGTAAATATTTCGCAAATGAATACTTTATAGCGACAGAATTTCTTTTTGTACGTGTTTAATTTCACATACTACACACACACACACACACACACACACACACACACACTGTGCAGCATTTGTGAGAATAAGCATCTATTCTTTGTGAAACTGAACTGTTTGTGGTGCACCCTTATTCTTTGTATTTTGCGGATTGGAAGTATATAATCACTATATAAGATTTATTCTATATTAGTGGCTGGTCAGTTGTGGGTGTAGTACGGTACATTCTTCATTGACATAAATACACACAACTGTGACATGTTTGCACTCTTGTTTAGATAGATCAGCCTTATAAGCGCAATAACATTGGATGGCTGTGCAACGATGGTATGGCATTAAAGATAAACGATGACTCAAAGGCGTTATTCAATTTAATGGGGGAGGTGATGGAATATTTTGGAAGCTGTAGATCACTTGAGGATAACGTATTTGTATCTTACTACCATTACTATGAGATTATTATTGAGCAGTATCGTGCCATTAGAGCTAGCGGACGCTGTTATACCGAATTCTTTGAAAGAATCAATAACAAATGCTAATAATGAACGCACCAATATATCTATTGTACCCAGCACTGCATTCTATGCTTTTAGAATATGCTCGTGTAAGTAATACAATTCTTATTTTCCTAATGTCCACTCATTAATACCGATTATCTCCGTTAATACAATCATTTTCATTTGCAGCAATTTCAAGATGCTAATCAGATAGTGTAAGGCAGGAGAAGGTAGAGCAAGGAGATTTAAAAGACGCGGGATTAGAGCCGGAACTGTAACGCGCAGATTGGTAGACGCGAGCGGGAAGCGATGCGCAATTGTAAACAGTCTTGTGTAGGGAGTGGTCGAGTGAAGAGGCGTTTTGGAATAAAGAGAGTTTTCTATTACGACGAGTCGATTCACTACCCTACAATAGCACTGATAAAACTATTCGATGATACTAAAACCGTCGCAAAGTCTATGCAGTCAGCTATTTGTATATTAAGAAATTTATCGGCGCAATCGCCTTCGGAAACGTTAAGAATGTTACATGCGCCTAAATTGAGTCTGTCGTACCATAAAAATTTAACTATCGTTAAAACGGCTGTAAAATTACAAGAAATCCCGAGATATTCTTTAAATGATGAGGATCATGCGTTGGCAACAAAACTGATATTGAATTTATTAGCAAACGCAGATGTAGACATCCGATATACCACATATGTCGAATGCCACGTCCTGATTAAAAGTATTCTAGGAGTAGAATATAGTAAACTATCGTAGAAAAATTTGACGTTCCTGTTTGAACCAAATATATGTCTTGACAGAAATAATTTTTCATGGCGCAAGGATAGCAGAGAGTGATAGAAAAAATTTTTTAATCAAACATTTTTATGTTGCAAAGTTGTGGTGCAGTTTTTGATTTTACAATTTAATTTAATTTTGATTTGATATACAGATAAATGAGATATCGAGAGATATGTTAGTATTTATATATACTGAAAGGAAGAATACAAATGGGCGAAACTGGATGGTTGAAAGCATTAGAAGGTCTCGTCCCTGTATTGTATCTCTTACAGTGTCACGCTGATACACATACACCCTTAGGCCAATGTATAACTAAAATGTTTGATCCTGATGTTTCCAACAGTATACAGTTGCCTTTTCTTGAGATAATTTAACTTGATCGCAGACATCTTTTCGTGATTATATTTATTATGTGCTATATAAATCTCATTTTTTTTTAGGTGTTAAAAGGCAATATGAGATTTCTTTATTCACTGGACAGCGATATCCGGGCAGAAGCGTTGTGTCGGTTAATCTGACTTCTTGGGAAGGAAAAGGATTCTGTCCAGAAATTGCCACGGTTGTCGTCTTTACACGGCTTGCCTCTTAGCTCACTCTGCATATTTGAACGTAGAAACTCCATTAAGCGATCAGAAGACAATTATCAGTTTACATATTTGCATTCAGAATATTTGAAAATCTCTTATAGTCTTGATTTAGTCATTTGGCAGAGAATTGTCCTTATGTACAATATATATTTTAAATTATTAAAATTAATATTAAAAATTAAAATGCAATTTTAGAAATATATGTATATAAAATGTATAAATCATTTCGAATATATTCACAAAAATACTTTGTTTACAGAGGAGCAATATGTTATCTGTGCTGGAAATGTTGAACGAACCACTATGTCGACCCAAAAATTCGAAAATTAGCATTATTACAAATTAGCGTAGATGCTTTCCGACACTTCCTTGCATAAATTGTTTATTAATCAAGGTGGACTACCTTTGATTTTCAATAAAGCCCTGGTAAGTTACTTGATAAAGTACTTGATAAAAAAGAATATTACAAATGTTTCTCATCCGATTTAAATGTTTTGAATATATTAAATGTTTTTAGGTAGAAAAGGATTATGTAAATTACGCAGATACTGTGGTACCAATAATCAGTATATTATAACTACTCGCACTCTTTGAATGTATCATACGACATGAGTTATCTCTCAAAACTAATGTTTTTTTTAGTATCATAAGAAGTATTTTATCATAATATCATAAAAAGTATTAAATTAATTAAAGAATTTTACTTTATATACCCCAAGAGGCCTTAAAGGGCGTTTTGAAGGGACGTACCCAACCCTAACCTCCATTTCATCCACTACCTTACTGTTTCCTCCTTTGGACCAACAGTTTAACGTCTCTTCCGAAAGACGGAGCCCAGTTTTCTCCGCATCTTGCACGGAAGGGCGCGGTTTTTTCGGAAAAAACTTTTCCATGATTCATGGTTCTAGTGGACTCGAACCTGGTTCCTCAGATTACGAGCCTGGCGCTCTACCACTAGACCACACCGCCGCCCTTGTATCATAAAAAGTATTTTATCATAATTTTTTAAATTCATATATTCGTTAAAAATTTAATTTAAACATATTTAGTAAAGTTTCACTGCTATTTTCGTAATTTACAATATAAGTTTGATGCTAAATGCATAAAATCTTATATTTTAGGCATTTTTTTGTTTCCAAACAACGAGTGTGTAAAATCCGATGGCGCGCAACTATTGTGCTTACTACTTTACAGCGAATATATCATAAGAGTTAACAAAAAAGATGTGGAAAACAACATTGCCATTATCATAATTTATCAATTGTCATTATTCATAAAAAATTAGACCAGATACAAGATACAAGAAGTTTGAGCTGAAAATTTATATTTTATATAAATTTAAATTAACCAGAATTTATTTTATAACATGTTAACGCAATTTTAAGGAATCAATGTGTGATTAATAAGCATCACTGCGTAGAGCTTGTCCGTCTCGCGTGTCCAAGAAATGAATCGAAAGACGCAGTAGTCAAAGACGTTTTCGGTCAGACGGTATCGGGCGCGCGTTGTTTTTTACCCTTTTCGAAAGCGCATTTAACATTCCCTTAAATACCGCGCTATGGCTGATAAGAATAATGGGATATAAGTGCACCGTAGGGCATGCATACGTGCCCCGCGTATATGCGTGGGTGCCCGTTGCGAAACACCACGGTCGGTTATGAGGCTCCAACTCTTGTTCGACTCGATCGGTGCTCACCGCGTGCTTTTCACTCGCGTGTTATATAGAGTGACCGATGATATCACGTGCAACAGCCCGACCCGGGCGAGTTATAGTGCATTCACGATAGAAAATAGCGAATTGTTGCCGGAATTGTTCCGTCTGTCAAAACGAAGAAAAATAGTTTGAGTCTAAAAAGACCTTCGCATGATCAATATCATTGCCACGAGCGATGTTGACGTTCTTTCAAGACGGATAAGATTCGTCTTTTTGTTTCTTGCTTTCAAAATAAAATGTGATGTATAATTAAAATGTAATTATTCCATTTTGCTATCAAATCTCGTCCATCTTTTAAATTAATATCTTGTTACTAAGATATTACTAAATTAGTACGATATTTATATAATTATACTAATCTTTTAGTCAATTTAGCATTCTCAAACTTTTTGACACTTCAGTTTCAAGCAAATATAATTTTAAACAAATTATGAAGTAGTATATCAGAGAAATCATTTGGCATTAAAAATATCATAAATGTGACGTACATTGAATAATATATCTCATGAATTAACGGTTTAACCCTCGAATTCCTGATTGCATATTACGCTTACGTGTTTCATTAATTGCGAAATACGCCGATGAACAAAAATGCACGCGACTCGAAGCATGCGCGACATAATATTTATCGTAAACGCGACCAACCTCGCGGCGACGATTACTGGACGTAGCTGACGAACTGCAAAAATCGCGCACTTAAAAGCACGAGGCGTAAAAGCTCCGCGCGCGCAGTTGCGGTCGCACCGCTGCGCTGATCGCACGCAATGACCGAGGCTCATTCGATAATAGTAGCGGGATCGCGCGCGTTTACATTATATCTTTGAACGACGTCAATTTCGTTCCCGTACCTGCCAGTTACCGGGTTCTAGAATCCCTCCGGCCCGTCATATTTTTTCGCGCTCGATCCGGCTGTAAGATAGCCGGGCTTCCGCGATAGTTTCGCACGCGTGCATAATTCGTATAACGTATAATTGGTCGCCGCTCCAGGACAGAAATTATCGACGACGCGCCGGCCCTGCGTCATTCTCGAATCTCTCGTCGCGCCGTTGCGAACAGAATGGATATACAGGTAACAGGACAGATCTATTCGTCGCAGCATGTTTAATCGGTAAGGGCAATCGTTATGAGTTACACGTGTATTCAGTCGTGTCTTAATATCTCTGACACTTGCGCGACGTAGATTCGACGATCGGTACGTCGCGCGTCGTTGGCTTCTCAAAATGAATATTTCGCGAAATGCGTTTGCTCGAGATCTGTCGCGCGAGCAGTCGAGAGAGCGAAGTTTGTATTTTCCGGGTATCGCATTTCGCGAACGTTTATTCTTAACTTTGACTTGTACGCCGAACGTAATACAGTTTGAGTCCTGCGAATGATTGGCGTCGAGACTGTCGAGAGTGCCGTATATATAGTTAATCATGTAATCGTATATAATAGTTAATTGTGTTCTAGCGAGTGTTGGGTGGTGAGCGCCGTGAAGGAGCGGTCGCGGAGGAACGAGGGAGAACGAGGAAACTCAGGGAGGCGTCGGCGAAGCAACCACGAGGTGAGCAATTTGTTATTTATTTTATTATCTACTTGTGGACTTATTAAACGGTTTTTCCCGTGAGAACCACGCGATTGTAATGAGTATTCTACGCATCGGTTACATACAGAGTAATATTACGTATATATAATAACATATAAAATATTAAATTTTTTTTACATTTGAAAGGCTTAAAATATTTTAATAAAATATTTGTAAAATTTAACATACTCGTAATATTTTACAACGTTTAAAAAATTATAACTATTTAAATTATAAATACGTACGTATATAAAAATTAAAGATTCTATTCATTAAAAATTAGGGAGACGGCTGGCCTAGAGGGTAGAGCGCCACAGATTCGTAATTCGGAACAGGTTGCAATAGTCGGGTTCGAATCCCGCTAGGCCACTTAGAATTTTCTCAAGAATTTTCTCTGCTGTAACACGCTGCCCCCGCCACCTAGGTATCCCTAGATGGAAACTGGGCTCCGTCTTTCGGAAGAGACGTTAAACCGTTGGTCCAAAGGGTTAAAGTGAGAGGAGAAGGGTAGCATTGTGGAAGTTTGGGTAACGTTCCTAAGAAAAAACGCCTTGCAAACCCTGCGGAGATAAGCAATACAGATAGTTTTTTTATTCATCAAAAATTTTAAAGTTTTTATATGAAAAGATTTCGTGTAGAGAGTTAAAAAAGTTAAATGCGTGTAATAATATTACTTTTTTAAATATTGAAATTTGAAATATTAATTTGGATATTTATTCAAATATATTTATATTTTACAGATCAGTGTTGCAATCACCTGTTTTGATCACCTGTTGCAATCATACAACTCTATTACTGCGCATCGCACTGCAGGTAAGTGCATTCAATTATATCCTATCTTAATCTGAAGGTAATGAATTTATAAAAATTATATGATACATAAATATAAGATATAAATGTGAATATAATATGAGAAAAACCGAAAATAATAAACAATATTTTTTCTTAGCAATTATTAATATATAAAAATTTTTATTCGCAACGATAATAGATACAGTAGTCAAATATTAACAAACTTCTTGATATCAGAATGCATTTATTCCCTGGTTATTAATATATTTAAAATAATACAATTATCACACTATTATACATTATACAGTGATCTGAAAACGATTTACTACGTCAATGAATAATTATTTCCATCAGTAACAATTAATAAAATAGATTATAATGCTCACCTTGCGATCTGTTACATCTGCCCGCTTCTTCGACTTATAGGCTCTTCTTTTTTTCCGTATTGCTATTTCTTCATGGCACTCACATCTGTTTCCTAAAACAAATAAAATATTGATTACAATTAAACGTGATTACAAGTAATCACTAGAATATAATAATCGTGTGGCTTTGCCATATACCTTGTACGATACTCTCGAAATTAATGACACGCGACGCGTACTTCATCCGCTTTCTATATCCTTACTTTCAACTCTACCGCATTATTTCCATTCTCGCGTATATACTTATATCTCTATCTATCTCAACCTAGTGTACCGACCTAAACGTACGTGTAATCTTATCTTTTACAGACTATTCCGTGTGTTTACCGAAGAATAGGGCAACTAAACGAAATCGCCGCCGATTGTATAAATGGTTCGTTACGTCACAATTTCGGGAGTGCCGCTCGAAATCGTTGCATTTTCGAATATGACAATTAAAATCGTCGCATTTTCGCAAGTGCCATTCGAAGACATTGAGATAACGCGGTTATCGCAGGCGATTTTTCCACGGACAAAATCGGGCGTTACGTTTCCGAAAATGTATAATGGTGCGTTTCCACCTGCGAGTAAAAACTCTCGAGAGCAAAAAGAGAGAGAAAAAGAGAGATACTCTCAGAGTATCTCTGTCTTTCTCTCTCTTTTTGCTCTCAAGAGTTTTACTCGTAGGTGGAGACGCACCATTAAATATCGCGCGATCATAGTTATCCGCGTTACATGTGGTGTCAAACATTGAGGGAGCTGACAACCCGAGAGATCAGCCTGAGAGGAGGAGGAGGCCTAGGAGAGGCATCGAGCATCGGTGTATTAACATTTCTGGTAAGTGTTACTTTTTATTTTTTGTAAAGATAATTTTTTTTTGTTTATCCTTTAGTTGTTTTATTAAACAACACTGGACATCCCGAGCAGCCTGATGGAAGGAGGTGGGGGCCTAGGAGAAGCATCGGGCGCCAGCGGAACAACTTTGCGGTAAATATTATTTATTTTGTGTAAAAGTAATTTTTTTGTTTGTTCTTGAGCCTATTTGTTTTACCATGATTTAGAAAAATAATAGTAAGTTAAAAGAAAAGTATTTTATAAAAATTGATTCTTGTAAAAATCATTTTCCGAAAATATATAATTATTTAAATAAATATCTACCTAATTAAATAATGAATTTAATGCGCATGAGAATTATGTTTTAAGATATTAGATTTTTTGAACATTGTTTTAATATAAATTGTATATTTGTTTGTTACAGAATCAACGTAGCTAGTACGTGGCAGATATAATTCCGCTGTTGCGCGTCAGGGTCGGTGAGTGATAATTTTTTATATCTATTGCATACATTTTTTAGCAAATTACATAATTACAATCAAATTATATAAATTTCTTTATAATTATAAAATAAATTTGCTTGTTTTTAGTACTTTGGGATGTATAGTATATATTATAATATAATATATAAGTCTGATATAAGTTACTGGTATTTTTATTCAGACTAACAATAAGTAGTAAAATAAACAGTAAACGTATAATCACAACTTTCTCGCGAGCATGTCAGATGTCGAATGTCAGATCGAGCTTCGTGCATGCAGCGGCGGCGCTGCTACAGTGCTACGTCGACGGGCTGTCCCGTCTCGTGGCGTCTTCTAACGGAAAAAATGTCAGCTAAAAATTTTTCCATTTTTTAATTGTAAAATTTGGCAATTATATATTTTGAGATGGAATATCTCAGCATAGAAGACTATGGAGCAAAAGTAAAAACAAATTTGTTATATGATATGAAACCAATAAATCGATTAAAGTCATTCAGAAACGCATTGTTTCAGCCATTATAGCTGAACGATAAATCTTGCCTGCGATATATCAGCTATAATTGGGCGCTAAGTATATAGCGCCTGTGCCTTGCGTCGCGCGTACAGTTGGTATGAGAGAAACACTACCGTATTTTTTGATTAATATTAAATCTAATTGTACTATAGTAATTAATATAATTATAGGTTTAATAATTTATTTCGCGGACGCAACGCGGACGTTTGACTGAACAACGGAAGAAACGGCCTCCATCGCATGAAAGCGTCTGCGGTACGTTTCGCAGAACGGGATTCAATTCGGCGCCGTATACGTGGATCTCTACGGGCGAGGGTTATTCAGTGAGGTGCGAAGTCTCTCAAATAGATCGACTCGGGTCGCTTGATCGCGTTCAGAGCCGAGCTTTGTGCCTCGGCAAGGCATTGTGCCCGGAAACGTCGCAACCAGCCTTCGCGGAATTAGAAGAATACGCTCGCACGAACGCTCGTCTCTCTTCATACGTCTCGAACGTGTTCTTCTAGAATTTGCGTGCGAATTAACTCGATCTTCTGATTATATCTAGAAGCGGCTCCTAAGATGTGCTATCATTTAATCGCGCATTTTTTTTTTATGATTCTGGCGTCTGATAGATTTACAAATTCTTGAGAAGAGAAATTGTAGCTAAATTTCACGACATTCGTCTCGCTAAAGAGAGGATCTATATTTTATGTACTTGAAAATGTTATCTGAACAAGTGACTTTTGCACTTATGTTCTTCGGATTAAAAAGTTCCGCTAAACATTAAGAGTTAAATTAAACGAGAAATTTAAAGAGAATTAGCGATTGAAGCTCGCTCGCGCTCGACTTTAATGCAGCGTGTAAGATTGAGAAAATCTAATAACATTCTTGGAAAAATCAAACATATATTTTTAAATATATTTGATTTTTCCTTAAAAATATTCCATAAACACCGGACTTTTTTGTTCACAAGCTCCACCCATTCTTGTCTTTTCGCATTCGCTTTCCCATTTTTCAGATTCGTTCCTCCTCTCCTTCCAATGCGATTTCACGGCGATAAATCTAACAGTACGCTTAAAAGCACACCATTTAAAAGCACTCGTAATCCATGGCCGGCAAGCGCGAACAGTATATTCCTCATCCGGTCGAACCTACCGCGTCGGGGATTCTTGGTCATTGGATATCCTCCGGTTATCCCTTCGGGGTCTCTCACGGACGGTGGTGGATCGCACCCCCGAAAACGCAGCCCGCCGAACCTGCGTCGAACAGAACAGGATGGGTGCGCAAAGAGGATCGAGAGGGAGAGAGAGATCGACGCGGAGAAAGAAATAGGAAAGAGGGAACGCAGGGAGAGATCCCGCTCTCGCGGAGGGCACATGAAAATATTTCTCGGAATGCCGAAAACCGAAACACGAGCCGACCGGAGTTCTCTTCCTCCTCATCCTCGAGAAGGGACGCCGGCGCGGCGGTCCTCTGTGTGACATCGGAGATCGCCGTCATTTCGCGGTGACCGCCTCACGTTCTGCTCCTCTCCTCCACTTACTTCCTTCGCTGTTTTCTTCTTTTATTTTTTATCGTCGTTTGCTCGTTCTCGCGCGCGGACATACGGCAAATCACTGTATTTCACACATGTACATACATATTACGTTCGGGTGATATGTATTTTTCCCTCTTCGAGAACAACGACGCGTATATTTCTTTCAACATGCATCGATCAATCCGCTGAAAAAAGAAATTTCGCGATCGATTATCGCTCAATCGCGACCGCTACCTATTACTAGATTCGACTGTAGCGCTAAATTTCCTGGGAACCTGTCGGAATTTCAGGTTCATTTGTCCGTCTTTTGAGATCAACGAGCACTTTGTGGGATATTGTCGGCGAGGCATCGTTCGAAAATCCGTGTTCTTAAAGAATCTTAGAGAAACGTTGCACTTCAGTCGGCTTCTTCTTCATGCCTACCTGAACATTCCCACAGGTTGAGAATTTCTAGTTGAATGGCGGGAGTATTGAGACAGTGACCTGGTCCATGGGTAAATATATTCAAGGCTTTCGAAGAATTGTCGTTTCTACACACTTCACGGTGCGTCCGGATCGAAACAGGTCGTACACCATGTAAAAATAATCTTCCACGAGCAAACGGCTGTCATTATACCTATCGACACCGTTATTTTAATTAATCGCGCATAATATTCTTTCGTATAAAAGTGATAGAGATGAAAGAGATTAAAAAAAAAAGAGTAGAAACATACGCGAATCTAACTCGTGTTTTATAGCGATTATTTGATTTGTATAAATTGAATTTGATTTAATTTATATTAATAATTAAAAATGTATTGTATTGACGTATATGTATTGTATTCACATTTAGAATCAAATTGATGCCTGTGACTGCCAGGAAATTACTATTAACTTCAACAGTAATGATTTTGGCAATTCAAAATTAAATTCATATAAATTAAAATATATGTTTTTGGAATATTTATCGATAGTGACAATTTTCGAGTGCTTTGCATAATATATATAAGCGCAATTTTTATTAAATATTTTTCTATAAATTACTGTAATACGTCTGGATATTTCGTAACTCATAGAGTCGGACTTTCGGCCGCTAGGTGGCTATAAACTTGAGCTACACAACGATTATTTAATGAATAGTTTTAAGAATTTTGTTAAAATTGTTTCATATTTGTATTTAATTATTCTCAGTACAATCAAAAAATATATACTACTAAATTTAACTGTAATAATTTTGAGGTAATTAAATTAAAAATATAAACGAATTGCTCTAATGTTTCTCGATATCGATCGCAATCAATACGGGTGTTTTAAAAAGACGGAATATCGATTGTGCTATCGGATAGTCTGAAACTTCCGGTGAAAATTAATCATTCTATCTGACGCTTTACCACTAGATTAATCTTGTAGGGAAGAGACGTCGACTATCTTTTTGCAAAATTTTACAACTTTATTAATACCAATTACTTGTAATAAATTATATTTAACATTTTGAAAGACTCAACACATAATGATGTATATTGAATGTGTCGTATTTATCGAAAAAAAATATACATTTATATAATTTTTGACAGTTACTCGTGCAAATTACTTCTATATTTACCGCTCCTTATTGTGTTGTGTATATTTCGGTTTAGTGCTCCGATTCAAGGGTACCGTTAATAACGTTAATTCAATCGATAGATTTGCGGTAAATACACAAATGATTCATAAAAACTAATTAAAAATATTATTTACCCTCGTGATATAATCAATGAAGAGATAAAGAACGCGTGATTTATAAAATAGTTATAAAAGCTTTACCGAAGAACTTATAAAGAGCAGCTTAAAAGGCTGGCATTTAAACGGCTGCCATTATTGTTCTTGCACCTGGAAGGCGTACGGAAAACCGGTCTATAAATATCCGTCCGATTGCGCCGCCGAATGAATTAGACTTTACGGGTTTTTAAATTGCCGCCGTCATTTTTAAAGACCGCGGCGGCCGTATCTGTGGCCGTAATTGTATATATACGCGCGCGACCTATTTCCCTCCCGTCGACGCGTACGCGTACGCACTATCGCTGACTTACGATTACTTGGTCATCGCTATGATACAAACACCAGTCCGTACGGTCGTAACGCGAGATACGCCCGCTCGGGCTTACCTGCCCTGTATGCGATAAAGGTAGCACGTCGCAAGACGATAAGACGCTTCCACGGTCTGGCGCACTTATACGGCCAGGTGACAATCACTCGTTGCGCAGCGGGGTATACCATAGTTCTTGCGTCTCCGAACGCGAGTACGAGGACCGATAGCGCTATTTGTCGTGCGCAACCGGCGAGAAAGAAGCAGGCCGCTTATGAAACCGCTGAGAGCGTGAGAAACTGTTCGTGCTCTGTGACGGCTACCATATAAAAAAACCAGATGAGCCGAAAGAAAAAGTCGCAAATATCTTTCTGTATATTTTTCTTATTCGTATCAGCTTTGAATAAACGAGGTACAATTACAGTACACATAATATCGCGAATTACAATGTAAAAAGATTCTCTTTTTTTTAATAGAAGAAGGAATGATTTAATAAAATAATACGGAATATCAAGATTGAAGTATCGAGGGTGAACATCTCGTTTGAAAATACAAGCAACGCGATTAGCAACATTTAACTTAGTCTGCCATCACGATATGCGTGACGAAACATTGCGTCGAAGTAAAATAGATACTCCTTCGGCAAATTGATCTTGGAAAAGCACGTCTCTCGGGTCGGAAACGTACCATCTCTCGACGGGGTTTGAGGCTTCGGGATCGCCGTGTATTCGGTTACCGCGCCTCGTCTGTGAAATCCTGTTTGATCCCACGGTCCGGCTGGAAGGAAGAAGGCCTCCCCGATTCGTATGTGATAAACGAAAAAACTTGCCGCGTAACTGCAGCACCTACGTGACACCCTGCTAAAGAGATTATCGGATTCCTCTCCGCGGGCGGCTCTCTCTCTCTCTGCTCATCGCTTTCGCTCTCTGCCCAAGGCATCAAAATACCGGCGAAATGAATGGATATCACTGCCGTGGACCAAAACTTCGCATAAGCGGTCGCGTCGAGAAGTTCAACATGCGATCGAGGGAAGTCCGAGAAATACCGCAGCGAAGAATAAAGGGACGGAAATAATGAAAGTGGTACGGCCGTATCTGAGTGCCCCGTCGGTTAAGCTCGCATGCGTTTCGGATTTGCAAAAAGAAAATATCGGTATAAAGGATTTTTTAACATCTTCTGCAAAGCTATTATAATGTTAAATCGAGATTAATGGAACACTCCCTAAAAAGAAATATTAACGCAAAACCGATATTCTAAACATAATAAAAATAAAAACTATTAGATTCATTCTAAAGATAAATTTCTAATATGCGTCAATTATTGAATTCTCTACACATATATTGGTGAAGTATTAATGTTATTTAGATACACATAAAGATAACTCGTGTGTATCATCACAAAATATCAGCTTTCTCGAATACTTCTCTGAAATTTTAAATGCCCTCGGACTCGCTTTTCGTTCGCGCTGAAAGCGGAGGGCGTTCAGGACCAGGGATCTTTCGTGGCAATCCCTTTTTCCTCGGGTCCGTTTCTCGGGCCCTACGGCCCGTTCGCACGACGCAGGATTCCGAAGCGTGCGCGACGGGCCCCCCCGCATCGCCGGATTCCTGCGTCGGATGCGCCGGCGATCGCGCCGCGCCGCACCGAAACAATCGCCGTTGCATTCGGAGCATACATCCTGCCGTCGCGATTCCGCAATTAAATTAATGGTCGATGCGGTGGCGGCCTTGCGACGTATCATGCGACGATCGATAACCCGAGGAACCCCTCGCCGCGTATTCTTACCGATACCATTATTCATCCAGTCTCGAATGCCTGTTGATGCTCTGTCCGCTTAGAAAATGCTCAAAAGAAACAAGATATCGAAACCACAATGCTATCGTATTTTCAAAGAGATGCTACGATTGATACTCCTTTCTTTCTTTGTCGCCCTTTTATAGATATTTTTTAAAATTATTAAAATTTATACACATATATTTTTTAGCGTTCTACCATTTATTGCTATAAGTATACTGCACATGAAACATGTCTCTGACAATTTACCAGACATTCTAGGTAGAACTCGATATTTACATTCAAAAGATTTTGATACATTACGAATTTGAGCGTCCCGCATTACGACAATCTGGAACTCTTAATGATTCTTCCTAATAATAGGCCCAAATAATTGAAATTCCAACGACAATTGCACGCGGAAGTTCAATTCCACATAAGAATTTAGCAGAAAACGACAAAGACGAGAGAGAAAAGTGGATTAACGTGGAACTGCGCGGCAGAAAGATTGACACAAGAGTTCGTCTTAATCAGCCATGCTTTCGCTATTATCGGAGACTCGATAATCATTTTATCGGTTATGCGCGGTATTAGCATCGCATCAGGCAGTTAGTTTAGCATCTTTCTTTAGTGGATTTTTTTCTAGCGATTCAGGAATTGCGAGAAGCAGGGATGACCGGTTTAACCAGACCGGCCGCGACTGATTTCTAAATTGATTCTTTTGGTGTCCCGAACTCTTTAAACGCAACGGGTCCAGTTTCCACTCCGGATCAGCTCGTGGACTACGACGAACGAGCAATTGTCGGACATACCGGGACGCGAAATCCTCACTCAAAATTGTCACTAATCCGCTGAAAATACATTTTAAATAATCGACTTGTCACTCATTATTATCGGTAATTAACGATTAATATCAGTGTTTAATCAATATTTCTGATATTTCTTCTTGATATTCCTGATATTTAAATGTACTAAAAATATATTTGCCAAAATTATACGTTCTACTCGGACAAACAAAATATCAAACAGTATATATGGATTAATCTAAAATAGGCGATACAAAGTGCTTTAAAAGATACGTAAGCATCTCGAATTCAAAGCATGTGAAAGCAAAATTAAAAGAATTTAAATAATTTTTTAATTACGAGACATAGAAAATTGAAAGATTAATTTTAGTAAATTAGGTTTTTTTCGGAGTATACAAATGAATGAAATTTGAATAAATAAAAATTTCTTGAAATGTTGGTTCTGAAAAGTCCCGAGTAATATTTCCTTAGCTTGAAGTATAATTTAGATGTGAATTAATAATTAAGTTAAATAATCGACAGTTCCTACCGACGTCGTGCTTCAAAATTCGCCAGCTCTTTACCCCCCGGTTGTTGATTAACGACCACTACATGGGAGGCGCGGGTATTCGGGTACAATGAACCCCCATTAAATTGCTAACATTGTACGGCAGCGTCCGAAAAGGATTATTGAGTTCGCCGCGGACAAGATTGATCCCCGACCGGGCGAAGCATCCTTTTGGTAAAAAGCCGCGCGAAAAAGCGGCATTACCTGCGCAAACGCGCGCACTATAATGATGGCCGTCGAACCAATACTTCCTCGTAATTTTCCAGCAAAGCAGATAATGTTGTTTGGATCAAAGGTATCCGCGCGATATCCACTTTAAAACTGTTAACATTACCGCGAGTCTTGGGAGAATTTTTTGCGACTATAACGCAATTAGAACTTAGAATAAACGCAATATTGAAAATATTGATACGCATTCTTACATAAAACTTCTACTTACAATTAGAATTATTATATTTATTACAAATTGTTAGAAATCATCGTGCACTTTAATTCCGCGCTTGGGCTTTAATTGGCATTTTTTAAATATTGCGATTTTATACTAAAAAAGCTTTCAATAACCTTCGTAAGAATATCACTCATTTTGTACTTCGCAAAGTACACGTTTTGACTCCCAGCAAGACACGCCCGCTCTCTTCGCTGAAAAAGCCGGCGTGTTTGCGATCGGCGATGGTACACGCAAAGTGACTTTAAGAATAAACGGAAAGGGTGTCCAACGGTGTCGAATCGTAAGTATACGCCGTTTCGCGAGGGATGTATGAAACATGAAATTTCACCGAGGCGAAACTTCGAGGTCGGGCCCCCATCACGATGCCGCGGGGCAGAATGATAATTTCGCGCCCTTTACGCCACGCAATGATAAAAATGTGAGAGAGAATGCATGGCGTAGTACGACCTTGGTTTTATTTTCTCATTGTAAAATTGACGGTCCCAGACAAGGTGCGTCTCCATAGATTGGAGCTCCTGTCATTCTAATTCCTCGAAGGATTAAAGACTTATTGAAACTTATGTCATACAATATCTAAAAGTTGATTTAGAATTAAAAGACAGAAGAGAGAAGTCATACTTCTCTGGGCCTAATAATATTCTACGATCGATCACGCATCATCGTGTCTATCTACAAATCGCATTGAAGGAAAAAGACAAACGGATCAAGGGGCGTTGCACCGTTTATCTCTTCGCGGAAAATGGTTTGAGGGGAGAGCATTGTTAAGACGGCATGTCGCCGGCTATAAATAAAACATGATACTCGCGTTGCGCTGCGGGTCGGGTGTGTATCGCACGCAGCATGACCGGATGATGTGGCTTCGTCTGAGATGCCAGCGAGATCGGCGCGGCGCGGCGTGATCTCTCTCGGCTCGGCTGGTGAATGACAGCTTCCGATGCTGGTGGTGGTGGTGCATGATTACTGGCTACGACAAAGGAGCTGGCTAATCGAACACACGTGCCGTATTTTTTCATTCGCGCGCCAAGGAGTCGGCATTCTCACCCGATCGCGCGAATCCTTTCTCGCGATCAACAAACACGGCGAGTTCGTGCTCGCCAACGCATCGCGAATGTTTGTGAACATCCTATCGAGTGCTGGATACATAGTGACTCTCTCGCGAATAAAATGTTACGCGAACGAATGAATGAATGAGTGAATGAATGAATGAACGAACGAATGTTGCGCTTTTTTTTCTTCCCTTCGCGAAGAATGCCTCTCGTGCGATGGCACTTTGCTTTGCGGGCAGAACTACGATGCAAATATTGTAAAATTTGCAAGTAACGCTTCTAACCATTGAATTTTTTAGCATAAACTAGAAATAGATACGAAAATTCTGTGCGGTTGTATAGAATTTTAATAAACGAAGGTAATTTTTTTCAAAATTTAATTAGGGCCGTTTAAAAAAGCTATCAATATCTTAATATAGTTGGTTAAGGAAACATTATTTCCGTCTTTCGTAATATCAAATGCCTAAATAGATATCCCGTATGTTTAAGATATTAATGCATGGAAAGCACTGATTCGCTAGGTCGCGAATGTGGCGAAGGAAGGATGAAAGAGCGTTGTAATATTGATATGATTAAATGAAGTAACGAATGGTTGTTGTAATAAAGAGAGGATGCCATAAGTGGTATTGCACGCCTACATCAACCAGACAACCTCGAATGGCATGTTCGCGGTCCAAGGTAATCACATAAAAAGTTGTGCACTTATTATCAGGTCGTTTCCCACGCCCACACATTCGGCGCAAAGATTATCGCGCCGTAGAATGTTTACAGACAGTTTATTCTATACTCTAAAATTTTATTGCTCTGCTATTAACCCATATCATATCTCACAAATTAAGAAAAAATTGTCATCGTTATTTTGTACTTAAATTCCAAGTTTTATTGGAAATACAGCTGCATGTAAAACAAGTTGTTTTATCATAAAAAGAATATTATTAAAAAATAATAACGACATATAATTGTGAAGCATGAAACCATTCACTATTCCTAGAACTTTTTATTTTACGGTTAATATTGCATATATTTGCGGATTAATAAGTTCTTAGAAATTAACGGTTTATTTAAAGAGATTAATATTTCGGGGTAAAAATTCGTTTTTCGCAAACACATGATTTCTTTCGACGGATTCCTGTAGGGTCGATTAGACGTTCGCAGACTCACGTACTGTCGCGGGCAACCGTTGTTCTTCCTCATCAATTTACAACGGATGCAGCCTTGTAATTGGTATGCATCCTTGCTTCACTCAACCTGTCTGGCGCGCTAGTATCACATTGGTAACAACACTTGTCTCTTCCTTTCTTCTTCTTCTTCTACGTCTTTAAGCTAAAAGTCAGCTCTGAGAATCTCGCCAAGTTAAAGTATTTGTTGCCAGTATCTACTCTTCTCATGATCACATATGATTTTTTTATATCTTTTATTTAAAATATATAGTACATATACTATATAGTATATATAATATATTGTATATATATATATATATATATATATATATGCTTTTAAATTCTAAGACTTGGATGAATGGCATTTAAATTCCACTTGTAATTAACCTTTAACTCGCGATGTCAGTTACTGAAACGGCTCATATTTCTTGTATTTCTGTTATGAATGTTATTTACAACCACCTGTTAAATATCAAGAAACGTCTAGCTTTAAGATATGCCGTTTCTTGCTCAAGTATTTTTACGAGCATTCCATCCAATATTTCTCATAAAGCCGAAAAGTAGTTTCTGAAATACGCAAAGGCGATAGTAATGTCGCCATTTAAAAAGTTAACGTGTATTTTTGTTCCTTCTTATGAATAATATATATTTGTGGAAAATTAAGAGAAGAAAAAGACTTAGCTATTTTAATTGCGTCCGTGACCTTGTCTATCTTTTGCTATCTCTCTCTTTTTTACTTCTCTATTTTATAATACGCCTCTGTGCTTAATTTTCCAATTTCTACCAAGTTTAGAGAGTATAACAACCAAATTAATACGTCACTCGCGCGCATTTGCCGCCATTATATAACACCGCACCTTGCATCTTTCGAGAAATGCGAGCTTCTCTCGCGTCTACCGGATCCAATGTCGGTTTGTTCTCTCTCTTTCGCTCTCTCTCTCTCTCTCTCTCTCTCTCTCTCTCTCTCTCTCTCTCTCTCTCTCTCTCTCTCTCTCTCTCTCTCTCTCTCTCTCTCTCTCTCTCTCTCTCTCTCTCTCTCTCTCCTTTCCTCTCTTTCTTGGGGTTCTTTCTACCGGTTAATACCGCGTGCCTCGTGTGTGGCACACGTGATTTACATGTGAGCCGGCGGCCGGCGACGGTGCGATGGTACCACGGCTTTGTGTGGCGCGAAGCGCGAGTGCGAGCGCGCCCGGGATCGGCGTCAGCGAGGCCTTTTATACGTGGAAAAGGCGTTAGCCGGTGCAGGCAGGATGTTTCGGTGGGACTCGTGAAGGAATTGCCGGCGAAGGAAGGACAGTCCGTTACGAAGGACGTGAGGAGCGAAGGGCAGGAGGAGAAGAATGACCACGCATGTTTCACGGATACGGGTTTCGCGAATCTCGTCTCGCGCGCTCGCGCGCCCGCGCCACATTTGCTTAGCAATCGCAATTAATAGCTCCCGCGGCGACTCAATGGCCGTCTTTGTTACAAGTGCAAACCTTATTTGCAACTAAGACTTCATCTTTGCGAGGCTTAGAGATCCCGAGATCGTAGAGCGAAGATAAGAGGAAAATGGAGATTTAAATCGGTGATCTTTCTTAATCTCCGCCGTTGGTTCGTGCTCCGAGTACTACGTATGAAAGAAGACTGAGGCAATACAAGAAACGCAATTTTTCAATTTCTTACACAGATTAATAGTTATAGAAAGTTTTGTATATTTTTTTTTATAGAAAGAACATCACGAGTTAAAATTTTATTACTCGCAATTTAAAAAAAAACTTCTTTAAGACGTTAAGTGAATTGTGACGATCTTCTTTCAAGGAACACGATTTAAATCCACCGCTGTGCCGAGAGACGTCTGAGAATGTCCATGGATGTCTGCGCATGCAGAAGGCTGTCTCTCATTCCTTGTTCGCCTTCGTTGCGAGAGACCGCGAGGTAGGCCTCCCGCGATCAGAAACACACCGCACAACGCGGTGCATTTTGCACGTGGACAATGATTTGCAACCGCGCGCGTGTACACGTGCAATCAGCGTTACGTGCCGCGTCGCGTTGCGGAAACATCGCGCGACTGTCGTGCGAGAAGATCCCGCAGCGGCGTCTTTCTTCGTGTCTTTTATGTCTCGGTATTCGCTCGGCATTCGAGACATCGATAGGCAAATATTTCACTGGAAATTACGCTTTAAAAAGCGAGCGAGTGTGACTTTTCACTGACCTAAGAGTAAAAATTGCGACCTGTTAAATTGAAGGATTTTAGTATAGAAATGGTTCGATGGTTCGACTTTCCAATTCTTATTCAATAGCTTTTGATGATAGTTATCTATAATATTAAATAATTTAAAATTATTAACAGATTTCACACATTATTATGTATTTGTTTATTGATCTCGAGGGAGAGAAAGAGAGATTGAAAGGTATAATAAAACGAATGAGAATAGATCAGAAATCAAAATTAAATAAATAACAGAATATATTTTAAAAGAATTCACTGCTAATTTTTATACGAGTTTTTAACTACCTGTCGACATATAAGGCTGTTTATAGTTCTTAAGTTGGATCTTTATAAGACTAGTTAGATTTATTAAAATAGCGAGAAAGGAGCAAAAAGTTTGAATAAGTTTTTAAACATGCATGTTCCATAATCAATGATACAGCATATCTTCGATTCGAAAAAATTATTTAATGACATTTATTTTATCTGTGTCAATGGTTAATTAAAGCAAACATACGTACGTACGTTACAAATGTGTATAAATCCATGAATGGACTCGATATCTCGAATATAATGAACGAGAATCAAAGATGAGCCAACCTTGACGATAATCCCCATGGGAACGTTTCGCTTCCTTCTCGATAGCGGGCCTGGGTTCGTGCATGCGCGCGAGCCTCAAAACCTTGGCTGCAAGTTGAAGGCCACATCTCGGCGTGGCCCCTTGTGCGGCTCACGAAAGTCCTTACGAGTAGCCTCTCGGGTTGCTCCTTGCCGGCCATTAGGCCGGACAGCGACGGCGGAGGCTCCGTTCCTGTATAAAAAGCTCTCGCATACCAGACGTTCTCAATGAAATGAGGAGGTGGCAAAGGGAAGGAGGGGTCAGAGAGCGAGAAAGACAAAGAGGGAGGCGGCGGGAAAGACAAAGGAGAGAACGGAGGAACGAAGAAGGGCGAAGGAATTACGGAAGAGAGACGGGGAGAGTCGCGAGGGGGAGTGGGGCGAGGACGAGGGAGCGAGGAGAGGAGGTGGATGCGAAAGGTGGAAAGAGGAAGGAGACGAGAAGCAGAGGAGATCGAAGAGGTGCAAGCGTGGGAGGGAAAGAAAGTGAAACAGACAGGATGATTGGAGAAAGTTAAAATGGAAAAAGAATGTGTGCGAAATAAAAAAAAATAAAGATTAATTGGAACAGTATATGAATAAATTAAATTTTAAAAATAGAATTTCATGTTCCATCATTGACTTTGAAACAACTAAGAACAACTTAATTATTTTTATTAGTATAAATTAAAAATTCTGTAATTAAAGATTTAATTATCTCTAATGATATAATCTTTGATTTTTATATTCAGGTTTGCTTGCTCGCCCTTAAAATAATTAATTTGCGATAACATTTGGAATTAGACAGCCGCATTTAACGGCAAACGGAGATAAAAACGCAAGAGAGGTTTCCATGAGACATTTTTCGCGGCGATGATTAACGAAGCGGAACGCCTTACGCTCTTGATTTGCAGACAATTCAGAAGTGCATTCCGGATCTCTTTTTCTCCGATCCGAAGCCTTTTTACTTATACGCTCGTTTTCGAAAGAATGTTGCCTGGTCGCGTATGTATCGAGATACACCTGACTTGCGTGCCAACACCGGTTCAACAACCCGTAATCGTTCACGACGATTTCGTTTTTTTCCCTTATTTTTTTACTTTCTTGATCGGCGACGCGTGATTTAGCGATCGCGACCGATTAATCGAGTATGATAGTATTCACACTCAGATATGTACTCGTTAGGAACCGGTACGAATAACAAGTTTTAAGAGTGTGTAGACAAATTTCATTGCACTGGATAATTCATTGATAACATATTCAATGATAGTGAAAGACTCGATAAATATATGTTTCAACAGTTAATTCCTTATTATGAATATGACTGTTATACATAGAATGGTGATTAATTTAGAAATTTTCGTTATGCATATAAATTTTTTAAATCTTAACTAATTTGATTTTTAATTTATTATTATACAGAGAGACTTTATATGCTTTGCTGAAGTATCTTTGTGATTATTTCTTGAATCAATAATTTATCTACTAGTAATACATTTATCTGTATATATAGAATATATAGTTAGGTATAATAGGTATATAGAATATATAGTTAGGTATAATATCTTAATACGATGTATCTCTGTCACACTCGAAAAAAAAGTGCTTTTATAATTATTGACGGCTGCGGGTGTGCGCGATTAATTGACGTCTTACTTCAGCGATTGTTGAAACCTGACGTTAACTCGAAAAGGGCGGAGTCATTACGTCCAGTAAATTCGTTTTCGACCGATCGCTCGTATCGCGATTCGACATGTGGCACCATATCGGCATTCGAGAGCGCGCGGGGGAGCAGTCCGATTATTACTCTGTAATGGTTTTCACATGTCGCCGATGCCGACAAATGACTTTTCGATTTAAAATAGTTATTGCTAAGAGCCCGTGGTCTGGCCCGGCCTGGCCGCCCTCCCCTCGTTATGCATCGTATTCACCGGTCATCGGGCGAAACATCCATCGGATCGACGATGGTATATCGACGTGAATGACGGTCGATGAGCTTGCTATTCTCACGACGGTATACCTCCAACCATGAAGTTCGCGCATCTTAACTTTATTCTCAACCTACAAAACGTGCGGCGATTCGATCTAAATTTTTACATACAGCGACAATTACAAGCACTTATAGAATTATCCGCGGTTTTACGAGCAACGTTCCGTTAATAAGACCGAAGAATTCACGCTGACCTCGGGCTGTTTTAATAAAGAGCGGCGTTTTTCGAGAATTGCAGAATTATACGGCGTCGTTTAACGGACTATTTAATGAGCTGTAACACGTATCCCGTGTGTGTTCCGACGTCGAAATTAATATTACTTCGCGGTCAAACGCCAGAATCGCATAATTGGGGGAACTCGCGCGGATGGGGGCCGCGAATCGGACATCGTTCCAACTTTATTGCGTGAGGCTAATGCTTATGAAAGGATGCATCGCATGATAAACGTGATTAAAGAAAATTTGCCAAGTAGAGAATGCAAAATGCTAATTTTGATTGAACTCGGTTAAAATTTATGAAACAAAAGTTTTTTCTTTCTGTATCTATATATCACTGTGTTTAACGAACTTATCAGTTTCAGTTAATAATTTTACAACTAATCTCTTTTTCTCTTTTTCATTTTTTGTAAATAAAAGATATCTAGACGAAAGAATAGTCGCTTGTGCTTTTTGAACTGACAATGAATACTGTTTTAATAATTTCTTGACTAATTGAACGAAAGTAACTCAATGCGAATAAAACTCGAGGTAAAAGTCTGTGTTTTGAAGGGTGTTTTGGCCTGCGCCGTGCAGGAGTACTACCGTCTACTATAAGCATTCGGCGCAATTCAAAATCCTGCGGGGCCATTTGAATGCTGGCGCACAGCGGTCTTCGGTGAACAGGATGTGGTGCACCACAAAACTTTATTGCTCGTTAAATTGTAACTTACGCTTTATGCCTTGGCGCATATAATCAGTATTATGTCCTGGAGAAAGTTTCTGAGTCGAATATTACGCGGGCGCGTTATAAAGCCATTGTAAAGTGTTCCCTGTATCTACCATGGAATTTATGCCATTTGCCAGATACCTCGCGACTTATACAGGGTGTGAGAAAAGTCTGGAAACGGTCAAATATCTCGAAAACGAAACGTTTCTGAGAAAAATGTTTCAGACAAAAATTGTTTGGTTTCGAGGGAGCTATAAGATGGTACCATTGGTCTGATCTTGGATGTTCGTTTAAAACTGACGTAAACGACACTTTTAATTTCTTAAATGGAAACCCCTATTTTTCAATGCATATTCTTGTAGCTAATCTCGAGAGCTTTTCAAAACATTATAATAAAGTATTTTTTCGTTAAGAACTTTTGAAATTATGAGGCTTGAAAGTTCTAGTATTTTGACAAAAAATACAAAATATCTTGTAAAACATTAAGTTTTCGGTAATGTTACCTTAATACTTTTATGCACAGAATAATGAGACGAATGAATTGATATGAAAAAAAGGCATAGTTTCTTTAAGAAAAATGTAATTTGCAACACGCATCTGCATACTTTTTCTTAAAAGCAACTATGTCTTTTTTTCATACCAAATCATTCGTCTCATTATTCTGTGCATAAAAGTATTAAGGTAACATTACCAAAAACTTAATGTTTTACAAGATATTTTGTATTTTATGTCAAAATACTAGAACTTTCAAGCCTCATAATTTCAAAAGTTCTTAACGAAAAAATACTTTATTATAATGTTTTGAAAAGCTCTCGAGATTAGCTACAAGAATATGCATTGAAAAATAGGGGTTTCCATTTAAGAAATTAAAAGTGTCGTTCACGTCAGCTTTAAACGAACATCCAAGATCAGACCAATGGTACCATCTTATAGCTCCCTCGAAACCAAACAATTTTTGTCTGAAACATTTTTCTCAGAAACGTTTCGTTTTCGAGATATTTGACCGTTTCCAGACTTTTCTCGCACCCGATATATTCGGTATAAGTTATATAGTGTTATTACATTTATATTTACTGGCGCACGGAAGATACGTACAGTTCGCTCCGATTCAGTAGAAACAAGTCACTTTTTAATCAAAGGTTTTATGTAGCGTAAATTTAGCTTTACTTCTCTTTGAAAGATTCAACGCAAAGCCCAATTCACTTTTTCAAGAGATTAATAAAATTTATCTTGAAGCTGACAAAGAATTAAGTTTATCTTAATTGTTCCAAGTTCTTAAAAAACACTAAATTTGAATGGTCACGCTAAATTTTTTATTCGTATCATTTCATGATTAAAAGATATTCTTATTGAACAATTAAAGTAATTCGAATACTTCTCGAATAATTTTTTAACATCGATGCATTTGAATATAAACCTCTAAAATCCTTCCTGCATGTGTAATGCAATTATTATTTCAATCGTATTATTAAGTATACTGAATCTTCGATTTAAATTTTTATTTACATTACAACTCGCGTCGAAAACCTGGCTTATTATTACGGCGTTAGTCCAAATTGGCAGCCATTTAAAATTTTTTGAATGCATTATGCATCGGGAGTGAGATTTTTATCAGGATAAAGGCTGTGCAACTTCTTTCGAGCAGGCGTCATCGACCTGCGGAAGAATAAGACTGCCAAGCCTAGGATATGCTCCTGCATGGCAAACAGATGCATTCATAGAAAAATCTTCACTTCCTCTGCAAATAAAATATACGCGTAGACGAGCGCCGTGGCAAGACATAGGCATGGCGCAGGAAGTCTAAGTATATTCTGAACGATTCCACTTCTGACTAGGCGATCGCAAACGTTGTTCACCGCTCGCATAACTATCAGGGAAAACGCTACAACGGTCAACATGGAACGTGAATTGTTAGTTTCTAGGCTTGACACAAAAAGGACTGCGTATCATATGCGCATAATTAGCTATTATTAGCGTATTATTAGCTAGCGAACCGTAAAGCTAACAACTATCTTGGATTTTTGGTATTGTGAAATTTGCTCTGACCTTTTATCGAAAGACAAAATCTACCTAATAATATTATTCCGAAAAAATATTCAAACTGGATTACAATTATTCTTTCTTTTCATTAAAAAATTTAATTAGAGGACGATTATGCTTTAAAGTTTTTCTTTTTGATACTTTTGTGACAAAAATCCTTAAATTTATGATAATCATTTTTGTGATACCAATACGCAATGTATTGGGGATTATTTGGATTATTTTACTATAGAGTTATTTTTGCATAATTTTTAAAATACATGATGTACAAGAGATATATACAAAAAAACGTATATACGTATATAAAAAACGCGTACTTTTTCTTTTGGTTTCTCCTTAAACCAACTGACGTCGCGCAATATGTGCTTCCGGTGTCGTCGCGTTTCCTGCGGGGATAATTATGAAATTAGTGGTGTATCGGGTCATGAGTACGATAACCGCAGGCAAGGAAGTCGTCCAGATCAAATCCAAGACACAGAAGCAGTCTTGTGTGACCCCTTTGCCGTTCTTCGTCCGAATAAAATACATCCGTATTAGTAGATTACGGGAAGCAAATTGACCAATATGTCCACGAAACGTACTTCCGCCTGTGCAGATAACCAGCAATGTTTGTTCCCTTATCGCACGAATGAAATATCTTTAGGAGAAGCGCCTCCAATATTTATAGATATTCTTCAATAATCACAGATATTTGAAAAACTTTTTAATTTGAAAAACATTTAATGACTTTTTTAAATGTCCGCGATTAACAGAATTTAATTAGCTGGTCTTTAAGGACTTTAATTTAGCAAATAAGCTCTAAATTAAAAATAAATGTGTAAATGTTAAAAATAAGAAAATATCGGATAAATCGTGTACAATAAATTTGATTCTGTTTTTCGAGCGATTAATCCAGTAGCTCGTGAGCTGTCATTCCTAGACACGTAGCTTCCTCCTCCGCGGTGCCTTCTCCAGAAAGACAAGAGGCTTCAGCGCAATAGCCCAGACTTCCGCAGGTAATGTAATAAATAACCACACCGTCTTCCCCATTCGTCATTTCCTCGGCGGAACAAAAAGGCGGCCATATGGTGCTTAACTACGCGCACACGAGATACGATAACCATCGAAGGAAAGGGGAAGAACTCGCTTTCGTCGCGAAGATACCTACGCCCGGCGTAATTCCACTGTCGAATTACGGAAAATATATATAATTTGGCACGTGACGATAAGTTGTTTTGGCCTAGTAAACAGAGCTTTTTACAAAGATATAAAAAACGATAGTTATTGAATTGAATCGCTACAAAAGGCAATACCGTTGAAACACCATATTTCCACGAACAGTCTGATATCATAATTCCTCGCAAAATCCACCAAAATTATTTGTTACAGTTGTTATATGATATTTCAAAGTAATGTGTTTTGAAAAAAAATTCCAGAAAATTTTGATTTTGATTTTGAATTTTGATACATTAATAATAAATTGAAGAGAGAGAGAGAGAAAGAGAGAGAAAGAGAGAGAGAGAGAAAGAGAATGGAGATTTACAATTTATATATTTTAAAAACAGTATATGAAACTGTATTTCTACTTGTATAAAATAAATTTTATTAATTACACTTGATTTTATTCAAAACTCTCTACAATAAACTATTAATTTTTTCTCTTCTCGCTGCGACATTAAACTTTTAATAAAATTATTATTTTTTTTTAAGAGCTGTATCGTTCCTTTTTAACTTTGTCACTTTTCTAATTTTTTACATGATTTTGAATATTTGTCGTCATTAAAAGTGGCTTTTCATAACACTTCTCATTTTTCACGAGTTATTCTGTTCGAGGATTTCGAGGTCTTTCAAATGGTGAGATACCGTCCGTGGGAAACTAGAATCGTTTTATGACACTGCTATCCGACCATTTGGTTTCTGTTTACACACTATATAGAAACAACAAGATTCTTAAAAACATCTCTCTATCTCTTGCCAGACGTGTGACGGAATGCAGAGTTATTCTCTTTCCTTTGACGAATTATTGTCCAAATTAAAAATTTTTTACAAAGAAGATTTATATATTTATATATATTTATATATATATATATATATATATATAAAATATATAATATATATAATATATAATATATAATATATAATATATAATATATAATATATAATATATAATATATATATAATATATAATATATATATATATTATATAATTATATATAATATATATTATATATATATATATTAATATATATATTAATATATATATTATATATATATTATAATTATATATTAATATATATTATATATTAATATATATTATATAATATATATAATATATATATATATATTATATATATTATATATATATATATATATATATATATATATATATTTATATATATTTAAATAGAAAAAAAGCAGAAAACGATCGTACCTGTATGATTCAAAGTGGCGCATTAATTATTTCAATATCGTGATAAAATTTTTGCAGCATTCTAATATTCATCATAAATTACTCGCACAAAACCCAAAGAGGAAAGAGTGTTTGCTTAACTCTGAAATTGTTCACCAATCAAGCGAACATAACGTTCGCAAAATCGAATCGCAATCTTGACAAATCACGCGTCATAACGCGACAATTATGCGAGGTGTTCGGTAGGTAATGGGCGCGTTTTAGTGAACAGAAAGCGTCAGCCTTGTTGAACAATTCCTTTTTCCTTCACGAAGATTCACCGATGTAATCCGATATTCGTGCGTTAGTTTTCTGACGGCGCTGGGCGGGCGACGCGAGGCCGAGTGAGAAATCCGACTGGCCGACTTCCGACATTAAGGCGAATCAAATCCATTATTCTAACGCGTCGCAAAGTTATCGTGTACACGTTATGTATACGTCCTGCACCCATACGAGCCGCGTTGGATTCCGCTTTTTTTTTTAAAGGAGACGCAATTATAAAGGACACGAATCTCTCTCCCTCCTTTTGTGACGCGCGCGATCGCAGAATCTGTGGCTTCAGAGAGATAAAAGGCCGGAAGGAGAAAGTTCAATGGCTGATCGTCTCGAAGGACTCTCCCACGGTTCGGTAAGGAGTTCCTATCTGTTCCCCACGGATTTTTTTTTCTACTTGCCTTCGTTCCGTGCAAGTAGGTCATAGTATACGCGCGCAGATTCACCTACACCTTTTTACCTTTACCGAACCCAGGGAGTTTTCATTACCCGGATATGTCACCTGGTAACTCTTCGCGCTCGATCGTCGCAGGAAGACCGTGAAGTACGTGAGAAAACTTTTTATCTCGGTTCGGTCCTTCGAAAGCTTCATCCAGAAAATTCAGATCTTTGATTAAATCTTACTTATAAAAAGCAGCTACATATAAATAACATTAAATATAAACAAAGCAATACCTTAAATTGATCTCAGATTATTACATTAATGTTTCTTCGTTAAATTAAAATGTATAGATAGGGAGATTAAATAAAGAGATCAAGAGAAAGCGCGTCTTATCCTACATTATTTCTGAAAACAATTAACTTCGCGGTATATTATGATCTCAATCGCTTCATTTCTACTTCATAAAGTTAATAAAGTATAGAATTATAGTTCGCGTAATATCAGGTTGATAGATGCATGCATTCCTTATTGGTGGCTGCTATTTCGTCGTGGCACGAGTCGAATGAATTTTTATGTCACGATCTGCATATAATGATGCAGCTTATTACACCGGATGTGGCACTCCCATGGAGAGTGCCCGCGCGCGCGTCCGCGAATCTTTATCTAAATATTCGATTAAAGAGTGCGCCCGGGTTGCTCAAAAAGCGCAACCCTCGACTTTATTACCAGCCAGCCGGAAGTGACGTATTACTGCCGTCGCATTATCTCGTAATACGTCAATGATACTGGGCCTGGAGGGCTCTTTCTCAGTAAAATGCGCTGTTTCGAAATTGTCTTGTCAGGACGCTCCGCCGCGCTGGTTGGCTCCTGGACAGGATGAGAAGCACTCGCTTTTAACAAAGTCGTTACGCGATGCGACAGCTGAAGGCTCGCGGCACTCGTCCGCTACTCGTAAATATTGTAACAATATTTAGTTTCAAAGAGATTACGACGCCTCGGAGCGTCTTTCGAAAAGAGCACACGTGACGTACGATTAGCCGACCGACTTCCACCGCAGCTGTTTATGCGGCTCGCCCAAAAAAGGGTTTTCGGGAGGATTTCTCTTGTTTCTTTTTTTGCCGTGGCCGGAGCGCAATTCTTTCGGTCTTTTCAAAATAAGGAAACCATCAATCTGAGTCATTTCCTCCGTTCATCGTAAAATTCGGTCTTCAGAGTTATTTTTAAGGGAGTATCTATGTTATATTACCAGAGACGCGGTGTTACGATCGGAAAGGATGCGAAACGACGTGATTTTGACATGAGGGTCGGAAGTTGCAAGTTGCAAGGCTACTCCGAAGCACTTCTACATAGTCATGGATTCGATGTCGCGTGCGAACCTCTCACGGAGGCATAGCGACGCGATACGCCGATGAATAAACCCTCATGAAAAGAGAGACAGAGTGCAGATCGATGCGACACACACACACACACACACACACACACACACACACACACACACACATGCGCACACATAAGATCGTCTCTTCATGGGTACCGCGGGACGAGTCAATGCGATGCATCGGCGCACAATGCCAGTTTCGTTCGTAATTGCGCATGGAGGTAGGCAGATGCGCATCGCACGGCCCCTATATTTTAATGTGCCGCCGGTGAGAATCTTTTTCGACTCACCATAATGACGCGCAGGTAGTATGGGAATTCGAATTGCTGATAAAACACTGGCGTCGATGAGTCAATCGCAAGTATTAGCGAGCCAGCTGTTGTCCTCATCGGTCGATTGCTGCAATTTAGCGTCCACGTCGAAAGATACGCGCTAATTACATTATCTTATCTCTTTAGCGTAATAGGACTTGACACAGAAAAGAGGTCGTAAATATTATACATTTTTAGAAAGGTATTTTCTAATGATTTCTATCTAAAATGTTATTGAACATCTTAAGAAATATTGTCGAATGTTAGCCGTTTAATAATTTGATTATAAAGAGTAAAGAAAAAATTATAATTAATATTTATTTATATTTTTTAAAAACGGGGATTTAAAACATAACGCAAATCTGCTAACGTTAGAAAACGTTATCAGCTCGGGTTAACAATCAGTTATGAAAAATAATCAAAAGTCATCAATCTTATTTTGCTCAGGATAAGCGTTTGTAGACTGAAGAGTGCCCGATACCTCTTGATACGCGCCGATGCTGTAGGATAAGCAAAGAAGCGCAATCGCTATGCACTATTCTCCTGATAAAATATAGACCCGTTCCATTTCGATAAGGAAGAACCGTTCTATGCGATGTGCGCGATTCGGGGATCGTTTGATGAGTGCCGACCGTAACAGCTCCTCACGTACAATCTAAGTCGGGTCAAACCGGACTGACAACCGTTCTGCCTGTGAACGGAAGACGCCCTGGCATAGCCAATGAATTCGTCTGCGACCGAATGGTAATGTTACTGCGTGCGGTCCTTATGTCGACGACAGAGAGAAGGAGAGAGAAAGGAGGATAAGGGAGGAAGGGAGAAACCGGGCAGGAAAGACGGAGGGAGAAAGGGCGAAATAGCGAAAGAGCAGAAGGCAGAAGAAGGAGGAGCGAGAAGGAAGAAACGACGACGCGCGCTCCGCTCCGCGTCGCGCCGCGTCGCGTAACGTACGCGTTACGACGCATCGTACGTGCGGTACCGTAGCATATACGACAGTTTGCAATTTATTGTCTGGACTTCAATTTGCCAAGTGAGTGGCCGTGGGCGCTACCGCCGCTTCCGACGGATATTCGGCGTCGAAAATTGCCAATTGTCTCAATGGAACTCGATTCGTATTGTGCACCAACGTTTACGCCGCAACAATGCGCGCGCGAGCGTGCGCGCGAGCATGCACGCACGAATGTATTATAACAACACGCGTGAGGTCCTTCGGTAAACCAACGACGCGACGCTGCGAGCCCTCCCGGCTTTCGCAGAAGCGTCAATCAACGGGGATTTCTACGACAAGTCGTTTCTACCGTCGTCGCGCGCCGTAGCCGCAAATATGTCGCGAGGAACGATTGCATTGACACGGTAGAATAGGACTTGATTCAGAGGAGAGCGGTTTCCGAAAAAGAAAAGTAAAATGATAATGTTGAGAAAAGAGGGGGGAACAGAGAGCTACGATAATAATACTAAAATAAGATAATGATGTTTGACTCTCGTAGAAAAAATTATAAATAATTTTTGATTTATCTGATAAACAATCAGATTATCTGGTATCGTTTGCAGGGAAGTTTTATACTTTCCGCACATTTTTCTGCACATTGCGATTACAAACGCCGCGCCGTTGCGTACAAGTTCGCGATCATCGTCGATCCAAGAGGATCGGACGTCCCCGGGTATGCCCCATTCTGATTAACACGGCGGAGTTGCAAGAAAGTAACCGCTTGGTCACGAAATCGGACTGCCCATCTCACGGACGACGCGAAGACGGCCGATTCTGCCGCGGTTGTTAATCCGCGCGATTCCATCGACTTATCCTCTCGCGAGATAGCGATTTACGTCTGGATCCCCTGTGTGCCGTCCATGTCGAAATTAGCTAGTCAGCGCCCAGATTGATGAAGCGAGGACCGCCTCGCCGACGTCGAGGTCTTATGATACGCGCGGATCGGGACCCCGTCCAATTAAACGCGGACATACTCGTCGGAGGTGATATTCTTTGAGGGATTTCGTTTCTCGCGTCCTTGAATGACGTTGTCGTCGTCATCGTGATCGTGTTCCCTCAGAATTCTTTTTTGGGAATGTAAAAACTACATCATTTTTAGCATCTCGATAGGTACAAATACTTGCTGAAGAAAGTATCCGTATAGATATTTAAAAATGTACACTGTTGGAAAATTTGTGTTAAATATAACATAAATTACATGTCCCAAACTCAAACGGTTTACTCAAAATTTTGTGTCGATTTAAATAATATGGATGTGTTAAATGGTAACATCAATACTATGTTAAAATATTTCAACAGAAAGTAAATGTAATTCTGATCGTAATTTGAGGATAATTATGTGTACAATTAACATAACTTTTATGTTGAGGTTAAGATTGTAAGATAAAATCAACACTTTTCTTCTGTAAATTTCAACACATTTACTAAATACGTTCAAATTGTGTTACTTTAACATATTTTTTAAATTATTTTAATAATTTTACATTTTTAATTTGTTAAGTTCAATTAACATAGCAGGCATATGTTAAATCTACACATGTATGTGTTGATTATTTTACACAAAAATTTTAACAACAACCTCTTTTAACAAAACTACAAAAATTTTCCAACAATGTATCTATAAAATACGAAAAAAGGTGCTTAGATGGGATAAAATCATTAAAAAGAAGAATTCAGAAAGTTAAAGATATTTCATTAATAATTTTAATTGCATATTTTTTTATTATAATTAATATTTACTTTGTGATACTTATAAAGGTTTCATAGTTGAAGAAATTGTTTGAAACTTCTCATGCTCCATTTTTTTGGTCTCTCTCTCTCTCTCTCTCTCTCTCTCTCTCTCTCTCTCTCTCTCACACACACACACACACACCACTGGAAATACGAGCTTGATTTCGTGGATAAGTTGATGATCGCGAGCGAAATTCCGATTGGAACGATGGAGGTGCCGTGCGCGATGAAAGGAAAGAAGAAAAAGAAGGTGAAGAAGGAGAGAAAAGAGAAGGAGGTAGAGAGTAGACGGTGGGAAGAAAGTGCCAGGAAGGATGAAAGGCAACAGAAAGAAACGAGTACTACCGTCTGGTAGGTCTTTGTACCCATCGGGTCTCCATCTTTTTTTTCATCTCCCTTTCTCTACCTTTTTCCTCTTTCTCTTTCTTCTCATCTCTCCGAAAGCAGCGTCAGTAGGACAGAAACCGTCGCTGGATTGTCTGGGACCGGGCTGGACCAGCTCTCCTCTTCTTTCTCTCCTGCTCTCTCTTTCTCTCCGTAGTACGGTTAATGCGATGATAATGTCTGCGCCGGCCAACGGGAGATGGTCGCGAGATTTGTCGATAGAATTCCCGGGTAATTCCGTTCGCGGCAGGGTCGCTTGAAAAAAAGAAGAGTGTAGGAGAGAAAGAAGAGGAGAGAGAGAGAGAAAGTCCTCGCAAGAAGATAATGACCACATGCAAAATCGCGGTACGCGTCGATGGATTTTCGCGGAGCCGCCGCCCCTTATTTCTCGCCACGATGTCCTTCCTTGATTCCGTGCGGTGTCTGTCTTCGTCTCCTGCCCTGCGGTCCCGGCTGCAGACAAAATTGAATTGAATGAATTCCGAATTAATATCGCGAAAAATTGATCACGCGATCGATAAAGAACGCCGCTCTGAAAAAGTTTATTACGAGGTGTATAGGCGCCACCTCGACTTCTACGCGCTCTCTCTTAAACAGAAGCGGAGTCTGCTTTGCGGTAAATGCAAAAGGATTTGGTCGACGAGCATAAAAGGTGCTTTCCGTGAAAATAAGGTTTCGCCAGAGCCGGTTAAACGCAACCGGCACACGAAGCGATAACGACTAGTTACTTGGGTATTGGCTATCGGCAGAAAAACTCACGGTCTAACTTGTTGATCACCGTATTCTTCATAACTGGTAATATGTATGTATATGGTGTACTTAAGAGGTACTCATGATCCTATCCAGCCAATTTTCGAAACGAAGGAAAGATTGCGTTGCATTCAAATCCATAAAAACTATCTAGATTGATTATGGTAGATCACGCTTGTTTGTGATTAAATAATCTTACTAAGTTCGATTTTTCTTTTTGAAGGAAGATTGATTTGCACACAATAGATCTTTTTATCATTTCTAATTGATTTAATAATTAATAGTTGCATATTTAATAATATGAATAAATACTTTTGCTTATTTATCGAAGAAAATATTTAGAAATATATGGACAAAGATGTCACAGTACAAGTACATGAATATTTAAAAAAGAATAAATGATTTACTTATATACATATAAATAAGAGCTCGTAGAAAAAATTTCTAAAAATTTCACAATAGTACATATTATACATTTAAGGATGTATTGCAGGTACAGTCTGAGATGTATAGGGCATAATTTTCAAAGCGGTGCCAAGTGGATAAAAATTTGTGAGAATGTTCTTTTAGTCTTCCTGATGTGCTACAAAAAAGTAGAAACAAATCCACTAAACGGTTGCTGAGATATAACGATTTTAATTCACTGATTTTACTAAAATCTTTTTTACTAAAAACAGTGAATTAAAATCGTTATATCTCAGCAACCGTTTAGTGGATTCGTTTCTACTTTTTTGTAGCACATCAGGAAGACTAAAAGAACATTCTCACAAATTTTTATCCACTTGGCACCGCTTTGAAAATTATGCCCTATACATCTCAGACTGTACCTGCAATACATCCTTAAAGTACAAATAAAACAAAACAAATTGCACATTATTCTAATCCTGTATGCTTTTGCTTCCTACATTCATGTTAAAACTTAAAACGTAGTATTTTTTATTTCTGAGTTTTTCTAAGAACAATTGTCTTCGTTCATTGTTTTTTATTTCACGATTTTCTTTTTATGCTGATTTAATCGCAAGTCGACGCAACAAAGATAGTTTACTAACGGAAAAGTTATGAAACTGCCCCAACTAAAATAAACTAACATAAGTTCAATAAAGAATAATTATAATCTGTACCTGCTCTAGATAAAGATGCGGGTGCATCGAACGCGAAATGTTTTGATCTGCGTTTCCATGAATTGTGTACCATGTGCATCCCAGGGATGAAAGACCGAAACGTGAGTCCTCGTGCCGGCGCGTAGCAGGTCGCTGTAGCAGGCGGCTCGCATCCTGTGTGATATTTTTACGAGGTCCTTCCGAGAATCGGGACGCGCCGCGTGGGGCGAACAGCTGAGACCGAATGATAAGACGACAGTCAGTTGCTGGGATCGCTATCCCACTTATCGGTTTCCCCTCAGTGAAACACGTCCCTGACCTTTTCTGCGATTCGTGCATCCGCACCATTTCCAGGAACTCATTCGCGAAAAAAAGCACTAGTATATATGTTGAGCGAAATTGCGCATTTCAATTTAATAATGTCTATTATTCCTATATAATATCTGTTATTCCTTCGTCAAAGAAGGTAATTTTATTTAATCGAAATATGATATTCAGAACAAAGATTTTTCTCGCTATATTGTAATATCTGATAAAAATACTTCAATGTTTGTATTATGTCCATATGCAATCAGATTCGAATGTAGGTATATAATACCAGTGTCACGTATTTCTGGCATTAGAAAACTGCGCATGATCATTTTCGTCGATTTTTTAAAATCATTGAATAAGCTAAGACTAAAGAAGAGTAAATTTTTTTTATCTTGACCTCTGTTGCTTATCGCCGATTAGTTATATCCGTTTTTAGAAACTGCCGAAAAATGCACACGCGCAAATTCCTTATGTTTTATGCGCAACGACTGTGTGGCACTCGCGTTACTTGCTTGTACGATATTTCGTCGCGGTGGTAATCTTCTCGAAAACGCTCCGTAATTATGCCGTTCGTGTCGATATGCTGCGTGACTTGAGGTTAGCCGGTAGCACCGCAAAACGCTCTTCATTATACGCGGCTACTCGCCGAAATGCTCCGTTATCACGAACACCAAGATCGCACATTCGGATTTTGTGCGCACACGCGTGTACCACGGTCGTGCAAACGCAAATATCAAAAGTGAAGAAGAATTTGCTATACACGAACTCAAAGATTCAGTCTTGTCTGATAGAGTAGAATATCGAATGCGAGTTCTTTAATGAGAGAACACTATAAAATATATACACAGCATATATATTCTACAATTTATATGTGTAATTATAATAATAATGATCTCTACTCCGTTCATTTTGGATACTTTCTGTTCAAATCACTTTCATTCATTTCAATTGTCTTTGTATATTTAAGTTTTTTTTTATCATTAAACTGAAATTTACCTCAAATGAACTGACAAATACGTTTTATCATCCAATTCGCATTCTTCTTGTTACGTTCATAAAAAGCTATGCTATAATATTTTTATTAAGAAAAGTAAGCATTGTTAAATATGTATCTGCAACAAGTGCAGTATAAAGACAAAAAATTTCTCAAGAAATTTGCATTATTTTAAGATCCATTTCTTATATTCATAATACAATATGCAACATTTATTCATTTTTGAAAAATAAAACGCGATAAAAAAAAATCAGGGATAAGAAATTATTATGCACTTGGGATATCCGTTCGCTCAATTTTTTTGCTTCTGTTAAACCATCGCGCTTATATTACAGATACTCGACATAACGTATACGATCGCACGATAGCACCGCCGCGACCACGACATATAACCGTTCTAACACCTAGTTTCGTCGATCAGAAGAACGCCTTCGGCCGTGACTTCGGGCTCCGATAATTACGGTAATTTAATTAGAAGTCATCTGGCGAGACGTCAGCCACGCGTATAGCACGTGCGCCTTATGTCGTCTTGTTAGATAGCCCACTTTCTGTCCTGGATTCAGAAAACGGACACAGTCGGGGCCGCCTTATGTTTAAGACGGTTATCATCGCACGGCGCGCAGCCTGTCACTCGGTAGATACGTTGCCTCGATATGCGTTAACCACTTTCTTATCGGATGTATTTACAGAAAATTGAAAGATTAAACCCTAAAGAAGCCTAACTGTGAAATATTATAGACCTAAATCATTTTGTTGTTTAATATACTTCTAGCTCTATATTAATTGAAGAGAAATGCGGTCTCATTTCGAGATATATGCACATTTGTATTTCTACCTATTTTTATTGTATCTACTTTTGTGAAAAAATTAAAAAGAATATTTTTTGTCTGGAGAAAAATTCTCCAATATATCACTCCTTCAGAAAAATTAAAGTTCTCCAGTTACATACGAATTTGCGTTCGGAAATTATTATACTTAAATTACTTTTGACGATTTCTAATAAGGATCCTGCTCGTACACGTTCCTTCAGGAATGCCCGGCACCTTCTTATCGAGGAAAGCGAGAAAAGGGAGAAAGTGAAAGAGAGAAAACGGCGGTGCTCGAGCGAGAGGGATGCAGAAGTGCGCGTGCCGGGCACACCTGCGTATTAGAGTAGAGGGGGATTAACACGGGGGCACTTCGGGACACCTGGCTATCGTTTATAACGTAATAGTATTTTATAACGTAAGAAGCGTGTGCTCGGGGGAGTGGGGGAGCAGGAGGATGAAGCGAAGGAAAACGAGCGAGTGCAGAAAAGAAGGTATTGGGGTGACCGCGCGTGGTTAAACGCTCCGGGGAACGCGAAGGGCGGGTAGGGCCAAGAGTATGACGCAGTTGACGTCTCGAATCGATAAAATCGGCTCTAACGTGGACTAACGAACGTTCTCCACCGAAGTGCCCTTGCGACACCTGGTCCCGGTCTCGACACCACGGGGAGGCTTGATTTCAGACATCAGAAGTCACTTACGCAACGAGACCTCTCATGTTCGGAGACTCGAAACTGAGGACAGGCCAAACGCTCAAAAATTAAGAACCTTAGTTCGAGCGACTTTTCGCGAAATACACAAACTATCTATTATTTGACTTTAATATGTATTTTAATTGAAATCTTGTGGATTAATACAAAATGTTTTGCTTAATAAATTAAAATTTAGTCACTAATTGTAAGATATTTAATGTTCTAAATTTAATGACATTTTCTATACGGAAAAATTCATTACAAATTCATCGAAGAGAGAAGAGATCGAAATCAGAGCGCGATTTCTAGGATCTGCGCCAACTGATCGCGAACAGTTTGTGTTGGCTGTCTTCTATTGGGGCGCGGCTCGATAAATTTCTCGATCGAGAGTCACTCGTACGTAATACGGACGCCGCGCTGCGACAAAAGCACTGGAACAACAAAAGTCCGCGTAGCCCGTGCCCGCGAAATACAATGGTCGATGGCAGCTGCCGATTTTATTTGAGATCGCCTTCTTGGGGTAAAGTTGAAAGCTAAGGAAGTCGCTTTCATAGTTTGAAAACGAACGCGCGCCGCGAAAGCTGACGACTGTCGCGAGTCACAAATTCGTTCGCAATTTGTATTCGATGATTTATATGTCAGAGACGATCTACAATGATTCTAATCTAAATGACAGTTATAACATTTTTATCATATTTTAAGAATTCGGCAAAGTCTTGAAAGAGTTGAGAATTAATCTAGAGACACAATCAAGATCTGTCATTGTTATGTCTATATATAAAACGTATAAATGACAAATCAGACTATAATTAAGTAACTGGTTGTAATTGAAAACTTATATGAAAAATCTCACACACCATGTTTCGTAATAGATCTTTGAGAAAATTTTGAAAGGCGTCGCATGTTATACCTCAAGGATCATCTCTCCGAGCTCTGCGCCGCGATTAATCGCCTAATTTGTACAACGATCTGTACTTGCCGTATGGCGTACTGCCCACTGCAGCGGCAAGAAGAAGGGCGGCTCCGCCGGGATACGTTACGTGTTCCGACTCAACCCCCCTTGGCTGCTGAAAAAATAATTTCAAACAAGCAGAAACCGACGGCGGTAACGACAGGCCGAAAGACGTTACATATCGCACAAGGGTGATCCCTTAGCATGACAATAAGACATCTGCTTGGCACGAGCTCGTCGCGAAGGGTGCAAGCAAGTGGTGGCAGCCAGTCTGGCTAGCCATCCTTAACGAAATCGGAGCCCCGCGCGCTTCTCGCCCCCGGGATAATCTTCGACGGCGACGTTATTGCGCCGACAGGGGGAAGAAAGCGCGAGAGAGGGTCCTCCGGCGACGGCTCTTCTCTCCTCGCTGCTAACATCTGGCAGATTCTGAGTTCATAGTTCATCCATCTTAAACGCTGTAACGACGTGACGTATCGATCGGGCTGCCGGACTACGCGCATCGAGAATCGCGTGCACCGCTTGCGACTTGCTTGCGGTTTTCAACATACGTATGCGGGCTATATCCGCGACATGGGATGCTGAAGACAGCTCAATTGCAAAATTTTATTATTTTTTATCGCTATTATTTTCAGTAATTAATTCAATAATATAATGAGTCTTATAATAATCCTTATAACAATTAGTATCATAATATCAACTTTTCTTGCTTGAAAAGTTATGTTTCTAAAATTATATTTTGCACTATATTATCTTATATTTTCATAATTTTTTGTTTTAATATTTTACTCTAATATCAGAAAGGCATAAAATATTTTCAACTCCTTTACATAATATTATAATTAATTGAGAAAGTAATTAGCGGTGACGTGCCTCTCCTCTCCCAGTGCAAACTGAGTCTCGCGATTTACCCATCGGTAGTTGATAAAAGCCACATTGGTAAAAAAAAAGTCGTGGCGATACATCACGCGCGGTGTTCGAGGTTGTCGTCGAAAGTGCTTGAGAAAGCGCGGCGGGAATGAGGTGGCATTTTTTACATTAACGGACGCGGGGGATGATGATCAAATGATGCGGTTTATCTCCACCGCCGCGAGAAAAAAGGAGAAAGAAGAAAGAGCGGCATGTAAAGTAGCGAGGCAATTCGTCTCCGGGATAATAACGTTTCGTTGCGCGTTCGCGATGCCGCGGAGCACACGCACAATTAATCAAATCCGCGCCATATGGCCGCCCCACGGCAAAGCGGATTCAGATTTTTCAGTTTGTCGAAGAAACGTCTCGAGAGCTTCTTCATTGGCCGAAGGCCGGTGCTCAAATGCTCTCACGGGGATACTCCTCCTTCGTCCGTCCGTCACGAGGATGAAACGCGAATGCGATCTTGCCGGCTGCTGAGAGATGCTCAGCGATTCAGCGATATAAATTATGGCTCGCAAAAGAGAAGCAAGTGCGTTGCGAAATAGAAGGTGTAACGCTTACACGGTATTGTCAGAAATTTGCCATAAATTTCGACTTCGGTTATGTCGCGCTTTTTTCTCGTTTGCGATCCTCCGCGAGATCTTGCGACAGCCGAATGAAGCTATAATACGCAATTACATGTCCGCGTATATTTATTAACAAATCAACTACCTATTAACGAGCTTCGAATTTGTTTATTTACTCCGGTTAAATAATGATTAAATAATGATTAAAATAATTTATATCATTGATATTTAAATTTTATAAGAAGATTACAGATTCGCATATTTGCACAATATTGTTTTGAACAATATTGTTTTGAGCTTTAATTAGTAGCATTAAAAAATTGCAATATAAATACGCAACGTACAGTTTAAAATCGCGAATACCCAAGCTAATAATGTAGCTTACTAATATTACTAATAATCACTTATTCGCGATTTTGTACTACATGTACATTTGTTAGTAACTTTGAATCAAAATTATAGTCAAAATTTGTTTTCTTTTCCTTGCGCATCTAATTATCCATTTAGTTACCACCGATAACTTATCGATTATCACCCATTGTAACATTGGTTATTTATATATGTACATCTTTATTCGCCAGCTATATTCCTTATACATATGTACATATCACACATCTTAATTCCTTTATATCGTATTTTATCAATTTCCGTTCCATGCATTTATGATGCGATTGCGTTGTCCTACGTAAACAGAAAACTAAAACGAATAAAAGATGCGAAAATCAACTTTGTTGCCGATCATTACACAGCATTTTACCAAACTCTTAGAACCTCTTGATTTATCCACAACTGAACTATTCAGCTGGCTATTCATATTTAAAGCTAAATTTTCAAAGCGACCGTGGAAGAGACTCTGCGAGCAGAGAAGGATATTAAAGTATGGCGCTTTTGAGAGACGGATATTGAGACGAGTGCCGCGTCAAATTCTTTCCAAGAAACAGGATACGCTCGAAACAGAAGGAGCGGCTTGGCTTCGACAAAGCGGTTTGGCTTCGTTAAGGAACGAATTGCCAGCAGAGCTCTTTCTAGCCTTGAAATGGAAATTTCCTGAATAATTCAACCTCTCCAGCATAAACTCGATTTAGTAAGTCGAATCAAGACGATTTTTGTACACGCCGCAATTATATATACGAAATACCAATATAAATTAACTCACGCGCGGATATGTCTTAAATTAAATTAAATCATCCGACACTTATTCAGGATGATTCTAAATTTTTAATAAGCTACGTCGCGTGTGTGTTCCTTGTATTATATCCTACGTCAGGATTGCGTTTTCGTTTCAATCTCGGGTAATTTACTTAATTAAGTAACGAATAACACCACAATAATTAATAATTTAACCGCGTCAATTAAGACTCGCGTATGTTGCACGTAATAATTGATAGTTACGCGGTTTATCTCTCGCGATTTAAAGATAACTTTCGAGATTCTAGTTATTTTGTAAATAGTGCAATTTTTCTAATACAATTCATTCTAGAGTAATATAGTTTAATATCTATCATTAAAGGGAAAGAGAGCATTCAGTTTGGCTCGATTTGGCTCATAAGAAAATTTACTAACATTAAATATTAGATTCAAATATAATCGAACAAACACATGAGAGACGCCCCAAAATAAGTAAAATTAATAAAATAAATAGATAAATAGATTTAGTCTCTTTTTTATTCGTTCTACTTATTAATTTAATTATTTATTAATCTTTTATTCTAATTAATGTTAATCACGGAGATCCGTGTGGGTCAGTTCGTTCTACATTATACGCTAATGAAGACGAAGTGAACAATGTGTCGAGATGTGCATGGTGTAATAAATTTCATTCACCAGACCGTCGCGCGTTACGTAAATGAGTAATGAAGGTGCTGAAGTAAAAATTACAACCACGTTATGATTTTTTCGGTTGCGATACGATCATATAATTCGCCATCGAGTATGGGCACTTGAAGTCTCTCTTCTATAGACGTTCTTTTTTGCTCTCTGTTCAATAACCAGTTTCACGCGCCTTGAAAGTGGAAAAAATTACGATACGACGCGAAACGACGCGTGGTACGTTTAATGAAACCGAAACGTTCAAATTAAGCGATCCTCGCCGGGTTGACCTTAAGCAGAGCGGTTTCTCCTGAGATATCTGTATCCGTTGAAGAAAGTTTACGAAACACAATGTTGCCGGCGCGAGTCCTTCAGACGCACAATATGAATTTTCATGATTCAAATGCAATCAGCGAATTATTCCGAGAACGCCAATTAAAGTCGTTCACGCTCGGAACCCCGGACGGCCAGATCTTACGGATTACACTGTAAAGAGTTCTCGGTGAATTTTAATTAATTCGTCGTCTATAATTAGAACTATTGACGCAACGCTGTTAATGTGCGCGTTTATCTAATAAATATTTGCCCTTGCAGATAAATTCTTATTATTTTATTCATATCTGTATGTAATAATAAGCATCTGCAATTCAATTTAATTTGAAGCCTTTGGTTGCGATAATTAAATAAAGTCGAAATTTTGAGATATTATCTTAAAAGTTTTCGTCACGATATATTTCTATGACTCCATTATTTGCTCATTTTTGCTCTCTCTTTACTTGCTATACTTAGTTATCCAGTATTCTCTGGCTAAAGTTACCAATTCTGCGCTTTCTTTAATGTTCGATCGACGACGAGCCGGCGGAGAATTGTAATTCGAGCGTGCGACGCCCTGCTAACCTTCGTTTTCCTCTGGGAACGAAGAGAAGCGAGACACTCGTTAACGAGAGATAAGCTAAGGACAGACAAATCATTAAGGAAGCAAAAGCCAGGCCACCCTGTTTCGCTTAGGCCATTCGCTCGATCACGCGCTGATCGACGATTTATTATATCTCCAGAGAGAGAGAAGAGAGAGAGAGAGAGAGGAGGTCGAACGGTGTGCGAGCACGGACGCAACCGCGCGCGATTCGATAATTTAATCTCGTGAGAGGACTTAACAAGCCATGATAAGAAAGCATTAATCGTCTTTCCTCCCATGGCCCGTGTCGCTTTATCAGCCGGAAGTATTGCTTTTTACCCGGCCAAATTTATAGCTCAATTTCATCGGCGCCGTATAGTGTAACGTGTTAATGCTCAGCACGTTTGGATTTATAACTTAGTATTTATAATATTCTCACGCGATACTGAATGGGAGGGATCCACACATATAATTCCTCTATTCGCACTATAAATATTAGAAGAGAAAAGTAAGAAAATTATTTAATGTATATGTTGATATATTTTTCATAATTATACAATGTCAAAAAAGTATTTTGCAGAATTTTAAATAATTTTATAATTATTATAACAATTTTTTCTTGAAATAAATATCTCAAGAAGACGCCTTTAAACATATACGATTAATATACAATGTCATAATTACTATTTTAATTATAAGTATATAATAGATATTAATCGACTAAATAAAATTTGGTCTTTATTCTGGGTAGCGTTTTGATGTAATTTTCATATTGTTTGGACTGACGAAAACGACAAGAATTCCATTGGAAATGTGTGTTCGACAGAAATTTAAATGCCTGGCACAATATTATGCAATTGCTTGCCAAATGCGAAGTCGGCGCTTCCACGATCCGATTTCCGCCTTTTCGCGCCTTTCAAACCAGACACTCCGCGCATATACGTATATAAAATAATGGCGTAAGCAGAAAAAGAGCACAGCCGGCGACGACGTCGGGAAGGCGTTGCAGCTTAAATTCACGCGGCACTCACTTACGATCGACATCGTGTGTCGTATACATATATCGTCGGGGAATGTGCACTTCGCTACACATTCTGGCCGCTCGTGTCACCGTCAGGCCAGCTGCTCCTCCTGTTTCGTCATTGAAGCAGGTCGTTCTAGTTTGACTTCGGCAATCAATCCAAATGAGTGCTTTAGGGAAGTCATTAAACTATTGAATAATCAACTAATGATTTTGCGGTAATTAATTCCAGTTGAATAGAATCTGATACAGAATGTTTTTAATTTAGATTGTAAAAATGTAATAAATACAATCTACACGTATTGAATCCTATATATCATGTAATATATGTATATATACATATTATATATATATTATATGTATTATTATTACTGTGTTAATGAATAAAGAGCCGTTAATCACGCTATATAAAATTATACTTTGATATAATATCAGTAAAGTTAAACGTTAAAACCTTTAATTAAAAACATTACTTTGTCGATGTCAAATGATCAAAATAAAATCATATTTCTTTGTCTTATATTACTATATTTATTACGAGAAACTATATAATTTTTACCGTCTTAAAGTAAATTTATCATTATCAAAAATACGACGAATTTGTTGAATACGAAAATTATTTTAAGATAATTAGGATGATAATGACTATGTTTCACAGATATATCTGACAAATTTGCATATGTATATAAACATTAGTCTTATTCAGCATAGATGACAAATTCGCTCAACAAATCACCGTCGGCGAAGTGCCGATGTCGCTTTTTTCTTTCACTTTTTCGCTCTTTCTCGCGCTTCACCTTGCTCAGCGAAAACTTATGGAATTTTAAAGCTTCCAAGGTGCCCGATGCCCGGGCTCCGAAGATTTACACGTCGTTCGACCGCGAGTTCGTAACCTACAATGGTATTCTTAATCCCTGCGTCCCTTTAACTCGCGCGCCGGTCTATTACGCCTCTGGGCGACAGCACGTGTGTACGTGACGCCGGTTAAACGACACTTACTTAAGTTTAAACGCGACGTGGAATGCAACACGAGACAATTCGCAACCGATATAGGTAAATTCCGATGACGAGCGAGATGCCGTCTTGCCGCGCATTACGTGCACCTATTCTTATCTTACATTTGTATCGATAGTGTTCTTATATTTATTGTTAATGCATCTGATTGTAAGTATTCTTGCATTTGCGTATCGATATTTCCGTAATTAATAAATAATTTGGAAATGGCGTTATAATAAGTCTTCAGGTCGAATGTACCTAGACGTAGGGGAAGTTTAAATATTGAGTCTTACTCCTGAAACACGACATGATCTTATTATTGGATCTCCTGATATTGAAACATGTGTTTTTTCTCTCTTTAGTTCGACTTCTATCTGGGGTTCAACGACTTCTGAGATATCCTGTATGCAGAGGTCTTCCGCTGTTTCCGCTTCGTGTTTTTAGGTAAGAGAGAAATATGTTGTACTGTTTATAGAGTTAAATGCGCTCGCGGCACGGTTTTATCTTGCCTTCTGATTTATGTTAACGACTATTTGCCGAATGCGAGATAAGGAGATGGTAAAAGAGAAGTCGGGGACAGTCGTGTCGTTGTTATAAAGAGCAATGGAATCTAAACGCAGCAGCGTAACTGGGCGAGCGCGTGCACGCCAGAAATATGCAATCGGCGGTCGAATTTACTTGCTTAATACACGAGATTTATTACTAGATTCAGAAATAACTTTCTTAGATACCAATTAGTCGAAATAGCAATTTTTTGCACAAACAAAATAATTCGATACGAATACATCCAATGCTGATCGATTTGGTCCCTTTTGTAATCTCTTGCCACCGCAGCACCTGCAATCGCAGCGTCGCTCCCCGCCTTACTCCAATCATGCCTTTGGGACCAACACGGGCAAGCGAGAGACGGCTAATCGTCCTTGTCGTTACTTGTGCCCTCTATTGAATTCCATATCGGGGTAACAAGGCCCGATGCCGACCTCTAATCATCCGCAGGGATTTACTGCCTATGAGCGGCACCATCCAGCCCCTCGGACTTCGGAGACTCCGCGTCCCCCCTTCCCTCTCACCCCTCTCTCCCGTTCAGGTCTGGCCATAATCGCAGTGAGACTTTGGTGGACAGCCTTATTTACAGCGATAGCGTTAGTCCGGACTTAAAATTCTTTTGCAAGTTTCAATTCTTAATTAACTTTACAATAAACGCACATGTAATTATTGTTAATAATAATCGAGGGTAACGAATGCTTTAATATTATATCAATTAATCAACTATTATATTAAAAAAAAAACATTTTTATTATATATATTTCGAAGTTTATTATCGCGATTTATTGACTTAACATTTGTGTCAACAGAATTAAAAAAGATTTTTAATGAATTGTACAGGTCTTAAAAAGCAAAAGTATTTGTCGTTAAAAAATCATAACGTTCCACGTATTCTTTCGAAAGCAAACACACGTGCAAAACAAAAGTAAAGTAAAGTAAGTGGGAGTAAAGTATGTAAAACGTTGTCTTATAACTTAAAATATCGTACAATATTTTTATTCTTACCGTCACGCACAAAGGTTTGACAGGAGCGCGAGGTACGCGCTCACGAAATATCGCGTCCTAGCGGATAATCGCGGAGCTTAATAAAGAGAGCAGCGAAGGTCGTCGGCGCGATACTTTAAAGTCGACCTGGATTATGCGGACGTTAACTCGGGCCCGAATCCCGAGGATGCTCTTACAGCAATCGACCGCGTCGGAACCGCGCGCGCCGGACGGCCGGACGATTTGTCCAGGTGGCTTTATCGAGGCCGGCGCGCGTTGCGTTGCGCATCGTTTGAATTATGACAGAACAAAATAAAGATATCAGTGGCCACGGGAGAGAGAGATCCTGGCGCAGCAGAGAAACGATGAGAGAGGAATGTGGTATGTGGTCTCCCGAGCCCGGTGACTGCTAGTCGCGCGCTCCGCGCCGCGCCGCGCCGATGTACTTCGCTCGCGCGTGTGTATGCGTGCGTCCATATAGCCCCGTTGTGCCATCCATTTCTCTGACGTTCCTTAAAATCGGTCGACCTAAAGCGAGTCGCTATAACGAATCCGTTTGACGACGACGCTTAACGAGTCCCGAGTCTGTTTCGTGTCCCCGAGTCCCAATCGTGTGAATCGTGTCCCCTCTAGTGGGCGCATCCGAGTTGCATGGGATAAGCTGGATGTGGGTCGTTTTTTCTGCGACTTTATACGAGAAAGGTAGATTGCGAGAAAGGGCTTCGAGGAAGAAGAAATATCAGCGAATCTAAAACATTGAAATGAAACATTAACTTATAACATATAACATATGAATTCATTAGAAATTGTTAATTCAACATTTTGCATATGTTTTGTATATATACATATATGCAATTAATGTCATATACAATTAACTTGCTGCAGAAAAACAGTTTTCCGTATCAAAAACATCCCTGTCCAAAGTTACTCCCTTCCCTAGGAATCAGAAAGCACTTCCCTCGATTTTAAGCATTCCAAAAAATCCAAAATATCTTTATCAACTCTTCGAAGATCGGAAGGCAACTCTATTAAAGTTTAATAATCTCGAAGATTAAAAAAAAAACAATGAATTGAAGGCGGATGTTATACACGCGCGTACGTAATCGCCTCGCAAGCAGCAAATCGCGGGTTATGAACGAAAGGAATTCCTTGGCTACCCCCATTAGATCCGCTCTTTCTCTCTCTCTCTCTCTCTCTCTCTCTCTCTCTCTCTCTCTCTCTGTTTCCTCTTCTCCTTCTCCCCTTCTCCTCCTCTCCGGTCTGTGGCTGCGGCTACTAGCGCGCCACGAATGCCCCGCCGACAGAAACGAAATCGAAAGGCTCGGGTCAGAGCAGGGCCCTACCTCCGCAGGGTGTACCCACACCTACGCGCCGCGTCGCGCCGGCCACGCCGGTCACGCCGGCCACGCCGGCCGCGGGAACGTGCATTCGACATCCACACGCGTGCACGCATTCGCTCGTGCGCCGACGGGGATGAAAACTGCTACTCCAGTCAGTCCAGTCTCTCTGCTGCTCTTCAGTCTTTGGCACAATGCTTGCCGCCCTACGTTCCATCCATGTCTTTAGCAATGACAAATTAAAATGCGACTTGACGTTTTACGCCCCGTTTCCGTCCCGATAAATTACATCGGAACGCGTTCGTGAACGTGGCATGATCATGGATGATGCGAAAGCTCGGAAACACAGTTACTAGCGAAACACAGTTACGGGATAAATGCCCCTCGCACCGGGGCAGCTCGTTAAGCGCGTTTACGAGCGCAGACGCGCGCGAATACCTCTTGCAGAAACGAGCGAAACGCCACCATAAATCGAACGTAAGCCGATTAAAATTCCACTCGGAGAGTATTATGAGACGATGATGGTTGTGCAAACAAGACGCAATTTTGAATTCGTTTCAATTATTCCAAGTTTGCGTAATATCTCTTATAAGATCGACCGCACCGCCCTGCTATTCTCATTCATTTTCTGCTTCTATCTAAAAAGACAAAAATACAAATTAAGGTTGAATAGAATGAAACCAATGTTATGCCACATTTTAAAAATTAGATTTTAATAATTATTTTTAAAAATAATTGTAAAGATTATAAAGATTATACTGTTCAATTCGTAATGTCAAATTATACTCAATTTGAGCCATTTTTTAAATTATTTCTATAGGTCGTCACTGCTCTAATATGTCGTTAATTTAACTAAACTAACGAGGTTAAAATAATAAATTTTCGACATACATGGTAGTTAAAAATAACAAAATGTTATTTATTTCAAGGTATTGATTTAAATTTCACCCTTTAATATTTAACAATGTAGATTTTGATAATTTATCTTTAAAATTCAATCGGTATTACCGTGTAATATCAATAATATTTGGCGGAAAACGCGCGTGATGCGAGACAGGCTTGAAGAATGGCGTTCAGTCGGCAATAAAATAGCGCGACGAAGACGTGACCGTTGCCGGCAACAACATTGCGAATCTATCGCGCGCACCGGTATCAAAGTGCTACGAGCATGCTAGAGAGTAAGCGGCGAATGCAACAAGAAGCAATGGAAGCGATAACCAACAACAACCACCACCGTCGCCGCCGCCGCCTGCCGCCGCCATCACTACCATAACCGACACGGCCGCGGCTGCCAACGGAGGGCCAGCCAACACAATAAGGGAGCACGAGAGGAGTGCGAAAGCACGAGCGAGCAGACCCGACAATGCGGCAGGTACCTACCCCGCAGGCATTCCATCAAGATGCTATCGAGAGAGTGCTCGGCTCGGGCCTCTCGAGAGGGGTGGGCACGAGAAGAGAGGAGCTCCGGAGAAGGTCTGAGGGGGGCCTGAGGAGGATGAGAGCCGGCGAGCTCTCGAGGAGGAGGCCGGCGAGAGATATTAAAGGATGCTGCGCCGCGCCGCCGCGCCGACGGGGAGAGACGAGAGAGAAACCAGAGAGAAAAAGAGAAAGCGCGAGAGAGACAGAGTAAGAGGGAGGAAGGGAGAGGGAGTAGAGGCATCCCGTGGCGTGGTGGGTCCCAAGGTACGAAGGGATCAGGGCCGACCGGCGCGGCGCGGCAGAACGGGGCGAGGCAAGGCGAGACGAGGCGAGGCCCGGGTCCCGCTCGCGTCCGAACCGAGAGGGCCCGGGCCCACGGCAAAACCTTCGAAAAACGTGACTCTCCTCGCCCAGCTTCGCTCTCGGCCGCGCATCTTCACTCGTTCATAAGCGTTGACTTATTTGTCGGCGGGGCAGCGCCCGCCGCGCGTTGCACCCTTGGCCTGGAAATCGACCCGTATTAACCCGTCATCGCGATAAGATCGCGCCACGCCGCGGATAAACGCCGTTTTCGTCGCTTTGATAGGCTCCACCGCGCAACTCTTGTCTCCCGGTCTCGCGATGAGAATACGAGCGGAAAGAAATACGGGTGGACCACAAAATTAATTTATGGATTTTGACATCGCGCTTACCCTTATAGCATCTCCATCTCATGAATGAATATTGGATGTACAGCCATTTCATAAAACTAGAAGATCCACAGTGATGACTGAAAAGTACGAACTAACGTTTTTAAATTGCATCTCAAAATTAGTGAAAAAAAATGTTGTTTACTTCTATATCATCAATTTTACTATATTAACGTGAAGAGTTGGCTTGTTGCCCCCAAGCTTCTTCAGAACAACCATACTCTTAAAACAGCGACGTGCAAAAGTCGGTTTCTGTTTGCATAATCATATCCAATTGACGATATTACGCGAATCGCACGCAACGGCGAGCGCACTTCGTCAAAAAACTCCTCGACGGCGCGGCGGCGGCGGCGGCGGCGGCGGCGGCGAGCAGCAGCCATACGTATTCGTTTAAAACCCGGCGGACTACGAGCGAAGAAGAAAAAAGCCGCGACCGAAGAAAAAGTTCGGTGGTGGAGGTCGTGGATGGCTTCCCGCCATTCCCGGCTTGCTTTAAAGGGCAACACTTATACTCAGATTGGATTAAAGTCTGGTACGTCGAAGAGGAGTGGTAGGCGACGGCGCGGGGTCAGCGGTGGCGGAGGAGGAGGAGACGGTTTAGGTTGAGACAAGGAGGAGGAGGAGGAGGAGGAGGCAAAGGTATGCGGCACGATCGTGTGTGTACGCGGGTATACGTATACGCGTGCAGTCGGAGCGCGGCGTGTCGTACGTGCACTTACACACGTGAATACGTATGCACGTACCCGTACATACATACGTACCTATGGACCCACCGCCGGCCCACCTTCACAAGGTGATTCACTGGCGATCCTGAAGTGCAGTGTGCTCAACCATTACGCACTCGCGAATCACCGCAGAAACGTTCGACGCGCTTCGAGACAAATCATTGTCAGTCGCATTGTCCCGTAGACAAGTTTAATTAGTCCTGAAACTCGTCCTGAAACACACGGAGGGAGTGTCGCGATCTCTTTAACACCTGCTAAAACGTTTCGTTTAAGCGTCTATTAAGATTCGAAGATTTTCTCACCGTCATATTTTGTATATATTTAAAAAAAATGCATCACAAAATTTATATTCGTCATCAACGATGATTACATGATAAAATTGCAATTCAAAACAATCAAAACAATTATTTTCCGTCACGTTTAAAATTGACTAATTCTAAACAATGTAGATATTTTTTAGTTTGCGTACTATTAAAAATGTATATTTTATTATAAAGAAAATATAATATAAATAAGCAGGTATGAAAGTACCCGTCTCAAAGTACACAATATAACATATGTCTGCAGTTTTGATTGTAAATAACATATCGTGGACATTCGCGACTCGAGAGACGAGGCGACAAAGAGCGTTCATTACGCGTGCTCGAGAATTCCGAGACAACATTCAAAGGGCAAGTGAGCTCGGTAACGTGGCGCGAATGCAATGTCACTCGGAGCATTAAAAAGCGCGCACCGATGTGTGCATACATTTCTGGCGCCGCGCCGCGTCGTTCGCGCTGGTAACCTGTCGGCCGAATGCACAAGGAAAACGCATGGAAATATTTACGGAGGCTGCGTGGGATCGACATATCTTTCGGCAACGCGAGCAGCGACGTTCAACAATGAACGCGTGTTGGCGTCCGAAGGGACGATGCGATGCAATGGGAACCGCCCGGGGCGTGCCGGTATACCTCTCTGCGAAGGCTCTCAATCGCAAGAATGCAAAGGCCAGTCGGACGGCTCGATTTCCATCGGGATTTCTTTCGAGTATGCGCGATATAATCATTGAGCGCCGTTAGGTCGCCGCAAGAGACTGCGCTCGCATTTACCTGGCTTTCCGGAAAAGAGGAAAGTCGGAAAGTGTAGCGGGATTCACCAACTAGAATTCTTCTCGGAATAATCGCGACAGTTGTAAGATAATTAAAAGAAATTGACATTAAGTTTCGATTTAAATCCTAAAGTAGTGTGACAGTCTAACAGTAATATAGGGAAAAAAGACTACCGAGAGAGATAAACTATAATACTATAAGCGCCACT
>JASTWP010001685.1:0-62995 GCA_030770255.1 Temnothorax ravouxi
GTCGAGCGGGATCCTTCGTCGCAAGTGGAGCGAAACGGATGGTCAATGGCCAATGATGACTCTAAACTCTCTCTCTCTCTTCGCTCGCTCTCTTCCCTCCGTCGAGCCACCCGCCGGTTCGTACCCGGTCTGCTTCCGATTCCCTTTCTGTCTCTTTTTTAAAAGCTCCTCTTTCCCTCGTTTTCCTTTTTTTCTCGTAAAGTTCGTGACTCACCAGCAGTTCTCTCTCGAAAAGGGGTTAAAAAAAAAAGAAACAATAAGGAATGTATCTTTCAAGTTCGAGATTTTTCAGCAGTATCCTCGTTAGTATCGGGATAGACTGAACAGTTTTGAACAAAATACGCTAATCTGTCTTCAAATCCAGTCATTTCTTCCCAGATTTGTTGTCTTCTAAGAAGACTCGTTGTCAAAATTAAATATATTAATTAAATTTATGATTAACATTAAATGATTATATATAATATAACGCAATCTATTAATTTTTAATTAATATTTTTTTATCTTTTAACTAGCTATTTCTTCAATTTGTCGTTAATCTCCACGTAAGTAGTGACGCGATAAAGATTAGATGCGCGATGTTTGATTGCATTTAAAAGAAGCAATTTTTCCTACTAACTTTATTCTTTCATAGAAAACGGATTGTCTGAGGAGCGTCTGAAAAAAAAAACAGGTCAATCGTGTATTTTTGGCCACCGTGCGTGCAAATATTTAGCGAAATGCGCGAATAATGTTTCACGTTCCGTACGGCAGCATCGCGCCGGGATGCGGCTGTACGTGCAAGGGAAAAAAAGGTTAAACAAATATTAAAGGCAAACAGAGAAGAACTGGATTCGAAGCGCGTGGCGAACCCGTCCCGACCGACGCGTATATGGTTCTCTTGAATCTGGACCTTTTCTCTCTTTCTCTCTCTTCCTCCTCCTCCTCCTCCTCTTTATTCTCTCGTTTTCCGATCCATATCCTCGAGGCGAAAAATCCCCAGGTATGATTTTAGACACGATGTCACACCCTGACGACTCGTTACCTCGTAATGACTCTTTGCTCGTTGACACGATATAATTTGAATCCGCGGTATTCCGCGGAAAAACGAGAAGGATATCATGGCGGGGAGATATACGTCGCAACAAGAAAGATGTATCGCAAACGAGAAGAGCTTTACTTTCTCTCTCTCTCTCTCTCTTTCTTTTTTTTACTTCTCGCTGCCGCCGTTTGCGCGGGTCTAAGGCGCGTTTTCTGTCGTAAGCAGAAGCACTGTCAGGACATCCGGCGTCCGTGATACGTTTCCAATATTTCATCGGCTCGTTTGCGTTATTTCGCTAGACAACTCGTCGATGCGAGATCGTCGGCTATATAGCTCTCAGCTTCAGGTATCCATCCTTTTTATTCCCTATTGTCACTTTATTTCTTTTTTCTTTTTTACAAGATCACTTTACATTATTACCTATGTTTGCAATACGGCGTTCGGGCTCGTTAATCGAAATCGAGAAGTATCGAAAATGTCAAACGCCTTTTACACGCGCGGTACAACACTTGTTTCAAACGTGAATAAGAGAAACAAATGCCTTTTTGCGGATTGTCTCTTGCATATCGATAAGAGATTGTTAATGAATGGAAATGGGATTATTAACATTACAGTTATTACGTGCACGTATTTAATGGAGTTCAATGCAATGAGACTTGAGTGATCGATAATTGATGCGAAATATACAGTATTAGTCGGTGCGCCGCGTTGCCAATGAATTAATTTGTCGCGTGTATGTGCGCGTGTACATACGTGTATGTACACACGTAGCGCGTGAGAGAGGGGCGGGGGGAGACAGAAATCGGACTGTTAATCCAATCTACACGCCAAATCAGGAATAATGGCCCGGTAACCGTTCGCGCGCCTTTTAATGATCCATACATTTTGATTCGAGGTAGGAGACCCGAGCGAGAAACTTGATTTCTATCGTTGCGTCCGGGACCGGCGAAACGCGGCGATCATTAGCAGAAAATTAGGTCCTCGTAATTGAACGTTTGTCGAAATTTCCCCGGGAATTGTTCGCGATTGAAGCGTCCACGGCGGCCACGCGGAGGTTAACCGTTCGCCGCATACAGGAAATGGGCGTTCTGCGCCGTGTCATCGTGCGGTCGTATCGGTTACACGAATGTATTTGGCGCCGGAGCATGCAGGCGCGATGGCGGAACTTTGACCGGCCCTATCGACAAAATCTTTCCACGCATCCGTCTCTCCCGTTTCTGTTAATTATTCGTCGAACGACGAGGCGGCACTTTGAGGACCGCGGACTTTGAAGCCGCCAATCGGCTCGACGTTCATTTCCGGCCCATACGCCTCGCGGTCGACGACGGCGTGTTTCGCGGGATCGGTGGTCATTGCAATTCTTAACGCATCCGGCAGCGAAATCTGAAAGCGTGTAATGACGAGATAAAGGAAAACAATTGTTCGGCATTATTTTGCTGAAAAATTATTCAGAGCAAACTTACCTCCGAACGTTCGCTAAACCATTTTGCGAACGCCCTGACGCTCTCGAGATCCGTTATGCCTCCCCAGATCACGTCCATCGTCTCGAGATCCGTCATTACGTTCTTGCATCGGAGCCATCTCTCTCTCACCCGATTTCCGGGCGGCACGAATCGAAGCTCCCGGGGTATCGCGGTGCCAAACGCCATTGTTTTGGCCGGCCTACTCTCGGCTTTGGCATCTCTGATCAGATGCTTCCTGGTCATGGCGAGCTCGCCTGCATCATGACATTGTCTCGCTACGGCTACTCCGTTAGGCACCATCGGCATTTCCCTCATCGACATCTATCTCAAAAACACAATCAAATATTTTAATATTTAACTTCTTTACAATGATTTAATAAGGATGCTCATTAGCATCAAAATTTAAATCGATTATCAATTTAAGTATGTAGATTTACTGTTTCAATTTGAAGCTGCGTTTTAAGACAAAAAATCAGCGTGCAGTTTACTGAACTTTGAAAAAAGTATATGATATTCACAAAATTATTATTAGGCTAACAAGATCCAGTCCAGAACGTAAATGGTATTTTAATTGTACATCGCATAAACGGTCGAGTTTTATTTATTATTTCTAATATTTTATTTTCTTATCTCCTTTCAGCGCAACATAAAAAAAGTTTGCCCCTTGCTATGAGTTTCTGACACCGTCGTAAACGATACAAATTGCAGAGACGATATTATAATAATTATTTTCTATCATTAATTTAGTTGCAAGTAGAGCCGATATTTTTTCTTGGAGAGAAAACATTACTTTCTTCACAACTTTATACGATTCGATTGGTTTTATTCGCGAGACACGAACGCGCAATCAGATCAGGCTTCTAGCATCGCGTTGAAGTTATAATTCAGATCCCGCGTTGCGCGCGGTTCACCGCTCAAAGTGCGTGTTACCGTTGTTACATCATGCATCGCATTATGACGTTACGCCGCGGCGTTGCAGAAACTATCGCGTGCGCGCATTTCGCGAGAACGCATTTGCGGGAGCGCGCGATACGCGCGATACGCGTCCCGTGCATTTTGTTTCCATGGGTTCTGGTGTACCTCCATCGTCCTGCTGGCGTCGGCCGTAAAGTCAATTTCGAACATATCTCCGAGAACGTCCTCGTCGATGACGCTGTCGGTGCCGCCTAAACCGCGCAGCCACTCGCAGAAGTCACGGCATATCTTGTCCGTAATATTTCTGGCTCTCATCTCAAGAGTGGCCTCGGGATCGTAGCCTTTGAGATCGGCCGCCGTTAAAGGACGCCAAGTGACAACCTGTGACGATCGGCGAACTTCGGTTTATTAAAGAAACGTGGACTTTTTCCCGTTGCGCTAGAGCTAACGGGAGGATTTCGCGCGAGGTCGATAATATTATTTCGCGTTGTCGTACCTTGCGCCGCGGTTTACTCAAAAAGAGAGCGTAAGGATTCGATCTGACTTGACCTACTTTACGCTCATCTCCGCTCGTCGAAATGTCTTTGGTCGTCGGGGGATGCACCTGCGGGCGTATAAAAGCTCAACTAATAACTCTCGAACGGACAAAGCGGACTGTCTCCGAGGAACGATTAGACTTCACGGTATTAAATGAGAGACTTATTTCCATTCTCGACTTATATAATTTATTTTACATAAAAAATATGTGACATATCGAAAATGTAATTTTTAGTAAAGAAATTTAATTAAAATTATAATCATAAAAATATACAAGGCTAAAAATTTTAAAGTTATGGTGAAATTCTCCTTAAAAAGAATATAAATTTATTATAAAATTATATTATCGAATGTCTGGTAATTGTAGAATGTACGTACAATCAAATCGAAAGGAATTTCGCTTTCCGTTTCTTCTTCTTCTTCTTCTTCTTCTTCTTCCTCCTCCTCTTCCTCTTCCGTTTCGTAATGCACCGCGGCCTCTTTTCGTACGGCTCTTTTCGGGTACCAGGCCGGCATGCCTAATAATGGGGCGACGAGATTGTAGGAATCGAGCGGCAGGATACGTCTCAACAGACGGGAATTGCAAGCGGGAGGCTGTTTCGCGGAGAAAACAAGGTCAGACGGGAATTCATCGGGATTCAAATAACGTTCCGAATCCACCAGCAATTTCGTTAATCTCGCGGCTAGTCTAGCGCGTTTTTTCGTCGACGTTGTGTCGGCATCGTGTTGCTTTATCAGCCGCGAGGAGAACTCGTTCGCCAGGCTCTCCAACGTGGTCGTGGCCGACATGTCTCCGCGATTCGCCTTCTCTAAAAATCGCGTGATTTCGGCGACTGTCAACAGCGGTAATTCCGCGCGCCTCTCCGCTTTCACCGAGTCGGAGGAAGTCGACCCTTTCGCGGAATCTATCTCCTCTAAGGGGATTACCTTTCCACGCCCGCCTTCCGCCTCGCCTCGAGGAGTCTCGAACGTACGTCTCGCAGAATCCTTCGATAAATCCTCGATGCTCGCGCAACTGTATCCTCTCTTCAGCTCGCCCTTTCGTGCAGATTCTACGATTGGCGATATCAGCTGTTGCTGCGACTTAACTTTCAAGAGGGCTCTCGGGATCCGCGAAGTCGCATCCTTCTTCCCGTCAGCTTTTTCAGGTTTCGCGGGAACGTCGGTCATCTTCGCCGACGGTCTTTCCTCCCTCTTGGTGGTTTCCGCGGGTTTCACGTCATCGTAATATTCATCGTCGGACTTTTCCTTCGTCAAAGTCACGCTCTCCATGAGAGCGATTCGCGCCTCCATCGTAGTCGGTTTCCTGTGTCTCAGGGCCCGCAGGGGTTCCATGCTGGGTAACAAGACCGTGGGCAGGTGACAGGGCGCCATGTTTTTGTACTGAGACGGATCGTTGTCCAACGCAAGCGGGGATGACGCTTCGTCGTCGGAGGTGTGCGCTTCCGAGGACGAAATTTTCGATCGTTCGACGTCCGACGACATCGAAATCGAGCTGGAGGTGGCTTTCAAGCTCTTTCGATCTTTGGATAGCAGGCTTTCGGTGGATCTCAATGGTGTTTTATCCTTCGATTGATTTGGATCGATCTTTATCGAAATCTCGGTGTCCTCTTGTTCCATCCGAAGCGACGGGGACGTCAATTTGCTTGACGCGTCCTCAACCGTTTCCGGATACTTCAGAATCCCCTTTCTCCGGGAATATAATATCTTTTGCAATTCCTCGCGAATTTCCGAAAGTCCGCCGGAGCTGGACTCGCTGTCGTCCTTCGCTTCAATTTCCGTTGGCGATGTCGCCCGCGAGAGAACAGCCTCGCTTTTGCTCGCCTTCCGCAGAGATTTATGCATGCAGGATAAGCACCTGTCGCGGTTCCTGCGTCGAAAGCACGATACCCTCGGAATGGCGTCCAGGAGACTCGCCGAACGGCTTTCCCGGGTCTCGTACTTAGCGAACTTCGTGCTGAAGGCGGACCTCGCCAACGATTTCGCGGGAGCCATGGAGGATTTGCCGGAGTCCGACCTTAACGGCTTATATTTAACGCCCGGCTCTCCGATATTTGCGGCCCACGTTTCTCTCAATCTTCTTTGCATTTTGCGGAGGGAAGGAAATTCTGGGCTGCGAGTCCTGGATTCAGGACTTTCGCTCTCGGCGACGTCCAACTCGTCTGTACCCACTATCGATCTATCGGTGGAAGCGCGCGATCTCTCCGACGTTTCCTCCCACACTTCGGGCTTAAAATTCAGATTTTTCTTAAGCGTCAGGCGCTTTAGAGCCTTGTACGCGCATCGTTGCGAGTAATTCAAGAATTCCCGCGTTCTATCAACGACCGTCCGCTTCGATTGCATTTGAAGATTGGGCAGCGTATCTTGTCATTCTGATTCATCGATGAGCTTTTCCCGAATTTCAGGAGTCTGTGACTTCGACGACTTATTTATTACTTCCGCAGATATCGCTTTAACTTTATCCTGGAGTTGAAACGATTCTGGAAATGACGACACGATTTTTAATCCCTTCGCGATCTTTTTCTCTTTCGTCGATTTTTTGCCGAGAGAAAATTCAAGTTTCGATATATGAACGTCAGATATGAAATTGCGTTGTTTTTCTAGTGTATCATTTTTCCTATCTTTAGATTCGACATCGTGCACGTCGTGACGTGCAGATTGTGTCGTGTGACAGGAAGTCAAAGAAATATATTATACGATATATTTTCTCTCGCTCACTCGGCGCGTCACGTGCTGCAGTCGCAGAGTTGCCGGACGCATGCGATAGCATGTTTTTTTTTTTAGGGTTATATCCCTCGGGTGAGAGATTTTATAGTGCCTTCAGCCCCACCTTTAAGCTATATGACACTGTGTGTGTATATGTATGAATGTCCGTGTAACTGTGTGTTTATGTCCGCGGTGTATTGAACTCGGTAATGCCGTAGGTTCGTTAAGCCCAAGGAACTGCGCGGATCACTTCCCCCTGCGGCCGGCGATAGCATGTGAATCGACGAGAGGTTATGAGTGTTATGACTTATGACACTTATAACTGAATGTACTTCATTTTACGTCACTGACACACGCATACACGTAAAAAGTGTTAGGAGTGAGTAGTAAAGTAACAAGTGTGAGAGTGTGTGCGCGAAAGAAAACGGCAGCGATATGATCTTTTGGCTGTCAGCTGAGATGCTATACTCCGCAACGACAGGTTTTGCTACATCTCTGAGATATTATAAAAGTGGCCTAGTTAATTTTAATTAAGTGCCAGAGGTGTCAATCGTGGGCTAGCTAGATTTAATTAGTTTCAGAGGCGTTAATCGTGTGGGCTGGCTAATTTTAATTCAGTGTCAGAGGCGTTGATCGTGAGCTGACTACTGTTAAAATGTCAGATATACATATATATATATATATATATATATATATATATATAATAAAAGTTTGTGTATTTTACATTATCCACTTTCGGTGAAATAAAAATGTTAACACCCAGAACCTATGTTCATAATACATAATGCGCATATATACATGCAATGTATACATACTCATACGTATAATTGCGTACATGTATATATGTGTATGTGTATACATTATAATACGCATTATATATAATATGCTTTACACTTCCGACATTGCATATATATATATATATATATATATATATATATATATCCAATACATGATATACATATATATATATTTGAAAATTATCCAATGCAATGTTACGGAATAATAGAAACAAGCCTCGGTTGTACGCGGTGCTCTCAGCGCACACGTATGTACATGGCACGCACTTGTGTACAGAGTCATCTGTCACGCACATGCTACCGAGGCCGTCGGTAGCAAAAAATAAAAATATCGACATATTGATTATTTTTTATTCCAATTCCTACCATCCTGTGGTGCGGCGCTGTAATTCGCGTTAGAGTTCGCCGGTCTTCTTTACCGACGCCGATCGAGTTCGGCTACGGCTACGGCTAAACAAATTCGGTTTAAAAAGAGTAATAATTATTTAATATTGTTTTTATTTATATATTTTATTTATAAATTATTTATATAAATTGAATTTATCATTTATTATTTATTGCCGAACCAATATTGTTCGATATAGTGGAGTCGCAATAGGGATCAGGGCGGTGGCGGTGAGTTAGAGAGTCAAGATGTGGTAACAAACATCATATATTCTGTGTATTCATATATACATGTGTGGTTGTGTAAGTTTATGTGGTTGAAAAGACTATAAGTGCCAATGCACTGTCTAAATCTTAAGTTGGCGGATGGCCTTCATTGCAATGGGCTTAGGGGGGACCGCGTTGTTGTTCAGGTCGAGTTTAGAGCCCGGCGTGAGTGGTGGCTTATCCGTCGGTTGATCCGGTGTCTCCTGGTGCCGCTCCTGCGACACCGGTTTAGCGGGCTCCGTCCCTTTCGCGTGCCGCTCCTGAGATCCCGGTTTAGCGGGCTCTGCTCCCTTGACGAGCCGCTCCTGCGACGCTGGCGGGTAGGAGAGACGTTTCCTCCGTCTCTGGCTTCGCGTCCTTGTTCGGCACCTCTTCCTTCTAATAGTCGCGGTTGGAGTGGAGCCACTCCGCGCCTCCGCTTCTACAGTGCCGGGCCCGGAAGGGGCGTCAGGCTTGGAGGGGGCCGCGGTCTCCTCGATTGCTCCAAAGGAGTGCAATGAGCGGAGGAGAAGTCTCTCGACGCTCGACTAAGCGGAGGAGAGTTCTCTCGACGCTTGTCTATTGCTAAGCGGAGGAGAGGGCGTCTCACTCAACGCTTATGCAAAGTGGTTATATTTCGGCTCTCTCAACGCTTCCTCGACACGATCGTGGAGTAAAGCGGTAGGAATCGGTGTTTGGTCTATGTGCGGCTCGCCTTAAATTGCCACTCGAGCGCACTTTAAACGCGAATAAATGTATGTGGGCCGGCGACGCGCCGCGGCGAGCCGCGAAATCTGATAAGCGTGTGTTGGCCGGGCGCGCATTCGTCAGGCGCGCACGGCACATGTTCTATTTCTCGAACAATTATTATTTATCATTATTTATTATTATTTATTATTATTTATTATTTATTATTATTTATTATTTGGGTGAGATAATACCAATAGTGAAGAAAGGAGAAGGAAAAGAGGTAAAGGATTATAGAGGGATAACAATCATGGCCTCGATGTATAAGATATACACGGCGGTGTTAGCCGAAAGGATAAGAAAAGAAGTTGAAATGAAGAACTTGATGCCCGATAACCAAGCAGGATTCAGAAAAGGAATGGGGACGATGGACCAGATATTTGCGTTGAACTATCTGATAAACAGACAGATAGGAAAGGAGAAAGGGAAGATGACAGCGCTATTTATAGATCTCAAGGCGGCATTTGATTCAGTAGACAAGGAAGTTCTAATCAAGGCAATGAAGGAGAGAGGGGTAAGGAAAGGACTGATAGATAGGGTAGAGGAAGTGCTGAGGGAAACAAAAAGCAGTGTGAGGAGGGGAAAAGAAAAAGGAGATTCATTCTGGATGGCGAAGGGACTAAGACAGGGATGCCCGTTAAGTCCTATACTGTTTAACTTGCTAATTGCGGACATAGAGGAGCACATGAAGAAGGGCGGATGGGAGGGCGTGAGATTAAAAGGGGAAAAGATATACACCCTAATGTACGCAGATGACATAGCGTTAATAGCGGAGGAAGAGCAAGATATGAGAGCCATGATAAGCAGACTTGAGGGATACTTAGATAGGAAGGGTCTGACGCTGAGTATAGAGAAGACAAAGATAATGAGATATAGAAAAGGAGGAGGAAGGAAGAAGAAATATGATTGGAGATGGAAGGGAAAGAAATTAGAAGAGGTCAAAGAATTCAAATATTTGGGGTATACATTGAGAACGAATGGAGGACAAGAGGCACACATTAGAGAGAGAAGAAGGAAGGCAGCAAAGGTAATGAGAGAGGTGTGGGGGATAGGGAAAAGAATGTGGAAAAAGGACTGCAAGAAAAGGATATGGCTATATGACACACTGATATGGACGGTGATGGGATACGGGGCGGAAGTATGGGGATGGAAGGAGAGGAGAGAGGTGGAAGGGATTCACGATAGATACCTCAGATGGACTCTTGGACTAAATTGGAGGACCCCAGGATACATGGTGAGAGATGAACTAGAAAGGGAAAAAATGAGAGCCAGAGCAAGCAGGAGAGCTTGGAAATTCGAAAGAAAATTAGAAGAAGGTAGAGGAGGAGAAATAGCGAAGAAATGCCTGGAAGAAATGAAGGATAGATGGAAGAAGGGCAGGATAACAGGCAGCTGGGAGCAGGAGAGAAAGGATTACTTGGAAGGTATCGGGATAGAAAGTGGAGGGGAAGATGAGCTGACGGAGGAGGTGTTAGAACATAAGGAGAAAACGAAGCAAAGACAAGAAGGAATGGAAAAGATCAGGGAATCGAGATACAACATATGGTATAAGCTTATAAGGAAGGATGGGATTCCGAATTATCTAAAGAAGGGATGGGAGGAAGCAAGATGGAGCAGAATTGCAAGGTTCAGGCTTGGCAACGAGGTCAGAGAGGGTCTATATTGGGGGGACGAAGAAGACAAAAAATGCAGGATATGTGAGATGAAGGAGGAGACGTGGGAACACGTCTGGGAGGAGTGTGTGAGATGAGAGGATTGGGGGGGTGAGAGCTGGCAGGACGTGGTAGGGAGGATATTAGGAGAGGAAGGGGAAGGGGAAAAATGGATGAAGGCAATAGAGGAGATGAGGAGGAAGGGAGAAGGGAGAAGGGGTTGTGTAGTAGACGGCTAAGAGGAAGAGGGAATTAAGAGATATATTTTAGGAAAGTTTGTTGGCAGGAGGTGGAAAGGCGCAGTAGCGGAGAAGTGGACAGAGGAGGGACGAAAGAAGGAAATAAGGAAAGAGATTCGACGGCGGAGGAGTGAGACAAAGGAAAGGGAGAGGGAGAGAAAGCGGCAAAAGAAGAAGAAAGAAGAAGATGGAGTTCAGAGGGAGGATAGAGAAGAAAACGATGGAAAAGTTGATTAAGGAACAGGTAAGAGAGGTAATGAAAGAATCGAAGGAAGAGGCAAGAAGACGAGAAGGGGAGGAAAAGAGACAGAGAGAGAAAATAGAGAGTTTGAAAAGGAAGGTGCGCAGATTGGAGCAAGGCGCACTGAAAAGGAAGAGAGATGATAGTGAGGAAAGTAGGGAAAGGCAGGATAGAAGAGAATGGTGGCTGTACGACGGTGAAAGGCGTGACGACGACAGAAGGAAGAAGAATGTTATAATAAGAATAGAGAAAGAAAGATGGGCCAGAAAAGGAACGAGCCTGGAGAAAGTGAAGGAGCTGTTTGTAAAAGGCCTGAAAACAAGAGTAGAGGTGAAAGAAGCGAATGTTATAGGACAAAGAGGAGATTGGGTGACTGTCCTAGTGAGGTTGGAGAGCGAAGAGGATAAATGGAGCGTTCTAGAGGCGAGAAGAAGGGGAGGGGACAGACTGAGCTTCAAAATGGACGAGGACAAGTCAGTGGAGAGGAGAGTAAGAGAAAGAGATGAGAAAATAAGAAGAAAAGAAAGGAGAGAGGAAGAGGGCGGGAGGCCACTTAGGACAACAGATGAAGAGATGGCAGACAAGTTGGAGGAGAGCCTATTGATGGGGACAGACGAGGATGAGGAAGATAAGATGGGAGGAAAAGCTAAAGCAGAATAAGTAGGATGGACGGTGACAAGTAAGAGGATTCTATAAAAGAGACCGAAAAATCGAAGGAAGCCGAAGAATGAAAGGAAGCCGAAAATAAAGGAAGCTGAAGAATCGATGGGAGTAAATCGAAGCAAACCGAAGAATTGAAGAAGGCCGAAAAATGAGAGAATCCTACGGAGTATATTAAATCAGTGTAAAGGTTTATTGTAAAGGTTTGGGTACGTTCCTGAAAAACGCCCTTTGAGGCCCCTTTGGGCAATAAAGTATCCATTACATACATATTATTTATTATTTATTATTATTTATTATTATTTATTATTATTATTATTTATTATTATTTATTATCATTTCTTGCCAGATAAATTAGTAAAACCCTGCCAGCCGAAGGACCCCGGCCGCGGCAGGTGAAGGATAAAATAATCCTGTCTCAATTTTAACATGCGTTAATAAATTCTAAAACAATTAAGCTAGAAGCCAAAGAGTTATCTCGACAGCACCTAATGTGGCGCAAGTGTGGATCGCATTAGAAACTCAGTCAAATCCAGACCTGCGCCCGTTCAATTTTATGTAAATGCCATATTAGGCGCGGACATGGCCCTGATATGGCTCTTTCCAGTTTTTAGGATAAGGCTGTGGCGTGGCAAACTTGCATGGCGCTGGCAAGGCAATTTCTACCAGGGTATGGAGGAAGTACGTTTATATGATAACGCTGATTGTTTCAGAACTGAGGAAACATTTTTACATATTTTATCACCAAATTCTTTACGATATAAACTACCGCGATTTGATTCTAACTTTACATCGTATATTTATACATTTAAGAAGATGCACAGAATGTTGTCAATTAATTAAAAGTATGATAGAATAACCTCTAATAAAGAGGTAATGGATATTCTTCGTTAATAGCTGATATGATTTTGTCGTTGTCCATCATTGTAATATGATTACCTTCCACATAATGAATTTGCACTTTACCTTCGGTAACCTAAAAATAAATTATATTTTTGTTACAAAACTTTATGTTATTTTTAAAAAATTATAGTTTTATTTCAAAAATATCTAACCAAATTAGATTTACCTTATGTAGACCATAATCCTCTTCAGTATAAAGGGCACTTGGACAAGTGGGTTTTATCAACGTTATGGGTGATTTAAGACGAGGTAATGAAGAAATATCATAATCCTGTATAGCGACTATATGATTGCAAATGGTGAAGTATATCAGTTTTTGATTTTCGATGGTCAATACATTTACATCGTTCGGAAAGTAAGCATGAAATATTTTTAATTTTTCCTCTACCGTGTTACATTTATTCAACTCTAATCCAAGCTGTAAATAAAAAAATTTTGCATTTTGTATGTTTAATAATAATGTTTAATAATAAATATGTGCTAAAATAACATCTGCGTTTCATCAGTAATACAAAAGATTTATTGAATTCTCGAACAAGGGTAAAATCTGTTAATTGTTTTCCTTGTTTATTTTATTAAAATTCCTAAATCTCCACATAAAAATACGTCATGAAAGAACCACAACAGAGTATTGCAATTTTTAATTACAATAATACTTTAACATACGTTTTAGTCTGTCATCAAACTATCTTCAGTGTAATAAGTTAAGATAGCATATAAAAGCGATAAACAAAAAGATAAAAGTAAAAAACGCAATACATGTATTAATCACATTAGTTCTTATCGCAATTTGAATCAAACGCATATCCTATTTCTCCGTGTAATAAAAGTCGAAGAGCAAAATAAAGATTATTATGATGCGAAGACTTATATAGTGTTCTATGTAGAGAGTCATATTGTAAAACTGTCACTTAATTGTGATAATGTTATACCTTCAAACAACGACAAACGAAGAACTTCATTTTATTTAAATTTGTATAAGATTAAAATTACATAAGTAATTTTTACAATAAAAAATCAAAATATATTTTTTAAAATTTACTAACCGTTTCCTTGTTAATTGTAGTGTACATTCCTAATAAACCAAGTAGAACTGTATTTTGTAACTCTTCTAGTAAAGCACAGTGAAAATATTGATTAACCAAAATTTTCATTTGGTCAGGAGCTCCGTCTATTAGTATTAACCGTCCTGAGAAATCATTAGCTTCTAATAATCTTGCTAATTCGATGGCAATTAAGGATCCGAACGAATAACCAACTATAAGAAATTTCCTTTGATCTTTCATTTTCTTCAATATATACTAAAAAAATTAATATGAATGTTTATGTAAGCTGTAGTAATATAAAAGACTTATAATTAGATATTGCTTAATATACACTGAGAAAAAATTCCAAAAAATATTTATTAGGTGGCTTCTAGCTAATAGCATATTTACTTATTTTTTACACATATCTATTTATTTAGAATTAGATATTTTTATTTCAATTAAATAAAAATATATCTAATTCTAACTAAATATGTGTAAAAAGTAAGTAAATAATGCTATTAGGAGCCACCTATAAATATTTTTTTTTGATTAAAATATTTTTTTGTCAGTGTATAAATTACTTAAAAACAATCAAAAAAATATTTTAAATAACTTTAATCTTCTTACAGGCAGCAAATAAGCGGCTAATTTCATCACTGAATGATTTTCGTCGGGAATATTAAGTACACCATGTTGCAAACACGTTGCCGAAGATTTAATACCTAATGCTATAAACTTATATACACTTGAACATCCTTCGATTCCTGGCAAGAAAAATATATTGTCTCGATCAACCTCCTTCTTTGTAACAAGTTCTACAAGAATATCTGGAACAAAGTCTGAATCCTTTATTTTTCGAATCAACACGTCAAAATCTTCACTAATTTTGTTTGTATTGTGTGTCTTTTCTTGTTCAGTTGTATTTGTCATTTGTTTAAGTTTAGCAAAATTTAGAGTTCTAATATCTTGCACTGTCAAGGAGATATCAAACTCTCTTTCCAACGTTTGCTTAATTTCAACTGCCATCATCGAATCCATACCCATTTCGACCAGTGGTACGTTTGGTGGCACCGTGTTTATGTTCTTCAATCCTATTTTAAAATAAAGTAAGAATTATACATTTAAATAAATTCTAGGTAAATATACCGAATAGGGGACTACCTTCCATGACCTTGATTTTGACATATATTATATAGAAGTCACTCTCCTCTGAGTAACTTTCAAAAAATTTTAGCCATTGCTTGTTATTTATTAAAAAGTTATTTTATAAACAAATATAACTGAGAAATAACAGTTTATGTCAGTACTAAGGGAAGTAATTTGCTGATATGTGCAGTGTACAGGACAGTACACAGGTAGTCGGAGGAGAGGTTACACCCCTCTCCGTGGTAAGAGTGAGGGGGTGGACCTCGGTTCACGTAAAAAAGAAAACCCAAACCGTAAAATGCTAGATCTCTTTTTGCCTTGTAAGTAAGGGTAGGGTGGGATGGACCTCGCTTCGTGTGAATGGTTCTTTAAACAGCATTGTATGGTTCGGGTTTTTAACTTTTTCCATAAACTTCGCGAACCGAGGTCCCCCTAATATTGCTAAAATTGCGTCAGACGTGGATGACCAATGTATGTCATTAAATATTTGTAAGAGTATAATAAGAATATGAGTAAAAACGTAATGATTACTTTCTTTTTTTACATTTATTTTTATTTATTTTTATTTATTTTTATTTATTTTTACTTATTTTTATTTTTTTATTTTTTATTTTTTATTCTTTTATTCTTTTATTCTTTTATTCTTTTATTCTTTCATTTTTTATTTTTTTCAGATATATCCCTATTACCGACTAGATTTTCGGAAAAAGCAATTATTCTTACTCCCACATACCAATTGCGGTCTAAAAATTTTGGTTAGAATTCGAGTTACAAAGTATTTTATTATTTTATTAAAAGAATAAGAAAGTACGTAGGGGCAGGGGCCTTCTAGGACTTAATGGGTTGAGGGCCAATTTCTTCACCGTCGGATAACTCTATCCTTCGGTTAACCTCACTCTTCATTTCTTTCTGACTGTCCTCTTAGAAAAAGATGAAGAGTGAGGTTAACCCAAAGACAGAGTTATCCGACGGTGAAAAAATTGGCTATAAGTCTATTGCGATTGTGAGAGTTTTCTAAAACATATACGTATTCCTTTAGATTCAATTTTGAGCATGAAATTTATTTTTTTAGATATTCTAATAAATATTATACTTGGAATGACATTTTAATTTTACTTCTTTTTCATGGCATTATTATTAATTTTTTCATCGTCTAGTTTATTTGTATTTGTAAAACTGCTTACCCATAATATGAGCAACCATTTCAGAAACATTCATTGATCCGCCAATTTTTGCTTTTTCAGCAACAACCATACTGCTTACGATAGGTCGGTTTTGTAGCAGGAATACTTCTAATGTATCCAAACAGGAAGATATTCGTTGTTGCAATGTACCTCCAATAACCAATTTCTTATTTTCTTCTTGCATATCTGCTACGAGTCCGACATCACCAACAGCACCCCATTGTATCGCTAAACCATGCAATCCTTCTTCCGTCCTTTTCTCACAAATTCTCTCCATTACGGAATTTGCCATTCCATAATTTGTCTGGCCTGCGTTTCCTCTTCCACATGAGACGGAAGAAAAAACGACAAAATGTCGAAGTTGTGGACAAATTGTTCTCGACAATTCATCCATTTTCTTCGTCATCCATGCTTTTGATTTGAATGAATCTTCAAACGTTTGCGGTGATTGATTTTGGAATATACAATCTTTTAAAACAACTGCAAGATTAAATATAGCGTCCACTGGTGCTCTTTCCTCAGCAATAGTAGGGAATAAATGGGCTAACCGCTCCGGGAGCTCCGAGGGGGGAGCGGGGCGGGGGGGAACTCGAGGGGGAGGGGCGAGGGGGGGGGGGCGGGGGGGGGGGGGGGGAGGGGGAGGGGATGTGTCGGCGAGCGCGTTGGGACATGTTGTTTATAAAATATTTATAAACATATCATTGACAAAGGGGTGCCGCCGAGGGGGGGGGGATGATGTCAGCGTTTTTAAGGTGAGGGGGTGTGGGGGGTGTGTCGGCGAGCGCGTTGGGACATGTTGTTTATAAAATATTTATAAACATATCATTGACAAAGGGGGGTGCCGCCGAGGGGGAGGGGGAGGGGGATGGTGTCCGCGTTTTAGGGCGAGGAGGAGGAAGAGGGGGAGGGGACGTTCGCGTTTTTGGCACGGATACAAAGGCTAACGGGCGTCGTTCGGGTGCTGGAATTTTATCGATAAATATAAACAAAACTTGTCTGTGCAATGATCTCACCCCTGTAGAATATGCGAACCACCATTCGGTTACGGCGTCTCGCACTACAAAAGCGAGCGTGGATGGTCCGACGACGGTTTAAAGATAAAATGGCCGAGGTAAACAATTGATAAAATTTGTCTCCGATGACGACGATTCAACCGTTGCGGAGTCCTTTTCATGTTTTTTTCTAGGAAGAGCCGCTGCCGATTACGATTTAACCGTCGCGGGCGGTATTCGGTTATGGCGCGGCATATTACAAAAAGCGAGCGCCGATGTCCGGCTGCTGGAATGTATAAACAAAATATGTCCAACGACAATTATACGAAACGCATAGCATCCATTGTCGCCAGGATGATTATTAATCCGCATCTTGCGGATCAGTCTTCGGCTAGCTTTCGCAACGCGAACGTTCACAGTCGAGGGTGAAGGTTTTTGTGTCAAGTATTGTCGGCACGTAATAATTGGGAGGATAATCACTTTAATGTCCCCTACTTCAATCCTACTCATTTGATGTCTGCGCTTTATCACATTCTCAACGTGGCAAACGATATTGTTCAGCGTGCGATCGAGTCACGTGCAAGTGCTCTATCAAAGAATGTGACGTGATCTAAAAAAAACATGGAACATCCCGATGAAACGGAACGCGACCTGGTGGAACGATCCAACGAAATCGCTTCTTTGGGCGAATATTTTGCATGGGAACAGCGATGCGAGGAATTTATTGAGCAGCTCGAAGAAGACTGTCGTTCCAAACGTCCGCGGCTCTCATCAGACGACTCTCATACTGTCGGAAACAGACAATCTTTAGTGGCAAGAATCGCGCGACTCGAAGGTGCGAAGATTCTATTACAGAGACGGTTCATACATATCGGTGGTGAGTACGCGGCGGATAGTAGTAGCGGTAACGAAAACGCCCAAAGACTCGTGTGGCGAGAGATCGATGCCGCGTTCGAAAGCCGTGTATTGACCGGTGCAGTGATAAATACCAATTACATCGAACCGCGACAATTTCTCGAAGATGCTAGAGACATCGTGCTCGATCATGTGCAAAACGTCATACAAAGACACGCAAGTGTAAAGATAAACACTGTGTTCAACGGCGAGTTTGTAACAGGTGACAAACGTGGGAATAAAAGTGTCAGCACGGGAAATTGTGAACTCTTTCGTTCGTCCGATCGGTCCGATCTGCGCGAGTGGTACGAACAACACGTTATCGAGCCTACTTTATCGCGTCTCGAAGAGTTTCAGGAACGCGATAGCGGGTGGGCGTTGTCGCGTATACTTAATTTGACAGTGAACGTAAACAAGTACAATCCTTTGCGCGCGGGATGTTACATCAATTTACCGCAAGAAATTAAATTGAAAAAAGCGGTAATCAACGTGCAGTCTATGGACAATGCGTGCTTCGCGTGGTCAGTGATCGCCGCGCTGTATCCTGTCATGGATCATACATATCGGGAATCCTCGTACCCTGATTACAAAAATATATTAAATTTACAAGACATTGAGTTTCCAATGACTTTGAAACAAATAAAAATTTTTGAAAATCACAACAATATATCCATCAATGTGTATACCATCGAGGGAGAGAAGACGCCAACCGTTCTCCCGATACGGCTCACCGACCGGAAGAGAGAAAAGCACGTAAATCTGCTGTACGTGCAGGACCCGCGAGACGGCAACGTGGGACATTTCTCATGGATAAGAAATCTATCGCGTCTCGTTAGCACGCAATTGAGCAGGCACGATGGTCGGAAATACTTTTGCGATCGGTGAGTACTTATACTCCTTTTAATAAAATTATAAAATATTTTATTTTGTATTTAATAATTTACAAAAATTGTTTTTTTCTTTTTGCAGATGTTTACATTATTTTCATTCGAGCGAGAAATTGGAAGCCCACGGTGTAGACTGCCGAGAGATAAACAACTGTGCCATCCGACTACCGAGCGAGGACGACAAGTGGCTGAGTTTCAAGAATCACAGCAGGAAGGAACGACTTCCATATGTCGTATACGCCGACCTGGAATGTACCCTCGAGAAGACGGATGCGGATCCAACAACGTCCACGTTCAAATCTCAACATCATCGGGTATTTAGCATAGGATATTACGTGCGTTGCTCGTACGACGACTCGTTATCAATGTATCGGTTTCGTCGCGATAAGGATTGCGTCGCGTGGTTCGCCGAGGAGCTAAGACGTTTAGCTCACAACGTAAAGACTATTTTGTCCACTAATGTACACATGGCAGATTTCACGCGAGACGAGTGGAAAAAATTTAACAGCGCAACGCACTGTCACATATGCGAAAAACCGTTTAAGCCAGACGACGTGCGAGTACGCGACCATTGTCACCTGACCGACAATTATCGAGGTCCCGCGCATTCTAATTGTAACTTAAATTATAAAGATTCGCATTGCATTCCAATAATTTTTCATAATTTATCGGGTTATGATTCTCATTTTATTATCACGGAAATAGCTACCGCGTACGAAGGACGTGTAGACTTGCTTCCAATTACCAAAGAAAAATACATTTCATTTACAAAGAACGTTAAAAGCACTGAAGATAAAGACAAAAGAAATTGCATCAAATTAAGATTCATTGACTCGTACAAATTTCTTAGCACGAGTCTCGAAAAATTAGCATCATATCTCAACAAAGATAAGTTGAAAATATTACAACGCGAATTTTGTGAATTATCCGACGAAGATTTTGATTTGCTGACGCGAAAAGGCATATTTCCATATGAGTACATTGACTGCGTCGAAAAGTTGGAGGATACGTGTTTACCACCGCGTGACTCGTTTTTCAGTTCTTTGACCAGTGACACCGTATCCGAGAGCGATTACGAGCACGCCGCGAACGTCTGGCAGCGGTTCTCCGTTCGAACCTTGGGCGAATACAGCGATCTCTATCTCAAAACTGATGTCTTGCTATTGGCCGATATCTTTGAAAATTTTCGCGATAGCTGCGTCGCCAGTTACGGACTCGATCCCGCGTACTACTACACTCTACCGGGTTTTACGTGGGACGCTATGTTGAAACATACGCGTATAAATTTCGAATTGCTTACAGACATTGACATGATTATGTTCATCGAACGCGGTTTACGCGGTGGTCTGATTCAATGTTCAAACAGATACGCGCTGGCTAATAACAAGTACGTGCAGACGTACGATTCATCGAAACCATCCTCGTACTTGATGTATTTCGATGTAAACAACTTATACGGCTGGGCGATGTGTCAGCCACTGCCCTACGCAGATTTTCGATGGGTCAAAGACGTCTCAAATTTCGAGTTTAGCGCGATCGCTTTGGATTCGCCCAAGGGTTACATTCTCGAAGTCGATCTCGAGTATCCGCAGTATAAACACGACGCACACGCCGACCTACCGTTCTGTCCGACGCGCGATAAACCGCCAGGCAAACGGCAGGAAAAACTTCTCGCCACGCTGTACGATAAAAAGCGTTATGTCATACATTACCGCAACCTACAGCAGTGCACGCGCCATGGCCTTCGCGTCACAAAGATACATCGCGTATTGCAATTCGCTCAATCTCCATGGCTCCGCGATTACATCGAACTCAATACAAAATTTAGAACACTGGCCAAAAATGAGTTTGAGAAAAATTTATATAAATTGATGAACAACGCGGTATTTGGGAAAACTATGGAGAATGTACGCAACCACGTTAATGTAAAATTATTAACAAAGTGGAACGGTAGATACGGCGCGGAGGCAATGATCTCGAAACCAAATTTTCACAGCAGGAGCATTTTTTCGGAAAATCTGATAGCCGTTGAACTGCGAAAACTTGAAGTTAAATTTAACAAACCTATTTACGTCGGCATGTGCATTCTCGACATATCAAAAGTTTGTTTGTACGAATTTCATTACGAGTACATGTTTCCCCTGTATGAAGACATGTGTAGAATTATGTACACCGATACGGACAGTCTGATATATCACGTAAAGTGCGAGGATGTGTACAGGGACATGAAACGCAACATCGCTAAATTCGACACGAGCGATTACGCGATTGACAACGCGTACGGTATAACGCTCGAGAACAAGAAGGTGCCGGGATTGATGAAAGATGAAAACAACGGTGCAATCATGACCGAATTCGTCGGACTCAGGGCGAAAATGTACGCCTTGCGAGTCGACGGTAAGAAAGATACGAAAAAGGCTAAAGGTGTTAAAAGTAACGTCGTAGCCAGGTCGATAACGTTCGACGATTACACGCGGTGTCTGCGAGACGAAATTGAAATGACGCGACAGCAGGCTTGCATAAGGTCCGAACTACACAAGGTGTACACCGTGTCCGAAACAAAAATTGCTCTGAGTCCGTACGACGATAAGCGATACATTATACCTGATTCGACCGATACGTTACCGTGGGGACATTACCGAATACCTTTGTAACGTATGTATGTATGCATGTATGTAATAGTATAACGTATGCAGTAGTATATGTATGTAACGTAATATATAATGTAGTAGTATAACGTATGTATGTCGTATAACGTATGAATGTATGAATGTAGTATAACGTAACGTATTGTGAGTATTATATTACAGTATTGGAAAGAATATTATTAAAGATATTACACATGTGTATTTCATTTTTTTTTACGTACTTTATATGTATTTCATATTTCAAACATTTTACATGTATTACATATTGCATTTTTTATGTTAAGAATAAAAATACAGTTTGCACGAATTAAATAACATTGTCCTTGTGTATCCATGAGTTGTGCGATCCATCGAATCCCAGCCATTTAACGTAAACCTCATCACCCCTCTTGCGCAGTACTTTCTCCACGAGATACACGTCCGGATAAATCGCGCGATGCAACTCGTGCTCGTAGAATCCTCCAGAGACGGATTTTCCACGATAGTCCTCGAGTAGATAGGTTACGGGATTGGTACGCTGCACTTTAACGATTTTAAACACCTCGGTGGTCCAATTCGGTGTGTAGCCCTTCTCGAAAATCGTCTTGTATTTGCTAACGCGCACCGAGTCACCCACTTTGAATTTTGCCGGACCCGCGATTTTTATCGCGCTGTACACCGTAGCCAAGAGTATTTCGGCTTTCGCGGGGGTAACGTCGACGGGTCGCATGCCGATGGTTCGATGCTTGCGCGCGTTGTAATCCGACACGAGTCGCGGCAACGCGTCGACCCACTTGTAATTTCCGTTGAGCGTAAACATCTTCCACATGTTGTTCTTTAACGTACGATTGAATCGCTCGACAACCGACGCCTTCAACACCGAATACGTGGAATAATGATTGATGTTGTGTTTTTTCACGAGACGTTGCACGTCGGTGTTGTAAAATTCCTTCCCCATGTCGGTTTGTAGATTACTAGGGCACCTCCCGCTGCGTCGAATTATCTCAGCGATAGCGTCGGCTGTCTCGCTGCCACCTTTACCCTTGAGCGGCACGGCCCACGCGTACTTGCTCAACACATCGATGACGGTGAGTATGTAGTGGTAGCCTCCGTTGAAACGCGAGTACGGACGCATCTCGACGATGTCAGCCTGCCACAGGTCGTCGTACCCTCGCACTATGACGTGTCTGCGGGGAAAATTTCTTCTCGCCGGTGCGTGCAATTCGTCTACCAACCGTCGTTTTTCGATATTTTTATCCGCATCGGTCGATTTTAACGGTCTCATGTTTCGTTGTCGCCGTTTCTGCTTCTAGTGCATCGTTTGTAGCAATTTCCGAACAGTTCGTAACCGCTTCTGAACAGTTCGTAACCGCTTCTGAACCATTCGTAACCGCTTCTGAACCATTCGTGAATCGTTCGTTGTCGTCGTCGTCGTCAGTTAACTGCTTCTTACCACTCATCGTCGTCGTCGTCGTCGACGTTCTTTAGCCGTTTGTAGCCTTTCCTGTCACGTAGTTCGCAACTGTTTTTAAACCGCTCGTAATCGTTACTGAGCTGTTTTTGAACCGTTCGACAACCGTCCGACAACCGTTCTCGAACCGTAAGACAGCCGTCCGACAACCGTTCTCGAATCGTTCGTTGCTGTTCGTCGCCGTTGTCAATTAACCGTTGCTTCTCTTCACTCGTCGCCTTTCGATAGTCGTTTCTGCTGAACCGTTTATTCATCGTTCATTAGCCGTTTCCAATCTAACGATGTTCGTGCGCTGAAGCGCGTTTACCGCAGTCTGTAACGCTCGCACGTCCTTCTCGAACGAGGTAAGTTTCTCGTCTGACTCTTTTCGTTGATCTGTCAAACTTTTAACGCACTGATCCACGTATAGTTTGTTAACCGCGTCACCGTCAGTCTCAGGTTGCGCTACGCGACGAATTTTGCGCGACCTTGCGTCAAAGTCCGTGGCGGTGCGACACAGAGCGTTATTGCGCACGAAATTTCTCATTAATCCGCTCCACCGATGGTACGAAATGGCATTCGTCGCGTCTCCGCTGTGCTCGAACAATCCAAATTTGTTGATCGGCATTTCGACGCTGATTGAACGGATCACCGTCGCACGGTTTAATTTATAATAAGTCCGGCTTCGCGAAGTTCCTCGATGATCGACATGATCTCGTTGTCGTGGGCATTGTTGCCGGCGTGGCGCGAAGCGTCGAGCAATCGCAGACGATCCACCAGCTCGTTGGGGTCGTCCCAGTGCACGTAGTCGATCTTATTGTCGGTTAGCGTCATCGCGCGAGGCATGGATAATCCCTTTCCAGATGTTTTCTTCTTGGATTCGGGAGGGAACAACGATGCGATTATATTTAGATACTTGTGTCCACAGTTGCTCTTTACTCGCTCGCGAGGATCATGCTTGATTTTATGAGCACTCGTTGCCAACAGTATGTGCCTGTATTTTTTCATATCTTCCTTCGTGTAGATCTCATCATCGGGCATTCTTTTGAAGATCAACTCGTAAATGCCGGGTGTGCCGCCGTATCGTACGCCATCGACAATTATGGTATCCGCGTTGTCCACTTGAAAACGTTTATTACCTAGCATCAGTCCGTCTTTGCTGAAATAAACGCCGTATGCGCGGTCTATACCTCGATCGGCGCTCAGAAAAGCCCTGATGTACTCTCGGCTCAGCGGACCCAAGTGATCTTGCAACGATTGTAGAAACGTTTCCTGTCCCATCGACGTTTCCAACGTTTTTCGTACGGATGTCGCGATCGAGTCGTCCGTGGTTTCAAAAACATTCGCGCTTGTGAGGAATTCGGGACTTGTACGTTGCACGGTTTCCGTCGTCGTCGTGGACGGTGTGGAGGTTATCGGTAGTACTTTCGTTCGTTTCGATTGATTAGATTTAAGCGGTGTCGATGGGAGATCCAACCAGGAGTCTGATCGTTTTCTCTTTTTCGACGTCGCATCCTCCCAATCCTCCTCATCCTCCTCCTCCTCCCCGCGCTGTTGAACGGATAGCGGTTCGATTTTCGCGTCAGCGTCGCTCTCCGTCGGTTCCTCTTTTTTCACCGCGATCAAGCTCGGTTTGTCGACGATCTTTTGCAATGGCCCGATGAGAGGTTTAAAGTGCGTGTCCAACTCAATGTCCTTCTCGATCTTACCGGTTTTCAAAGCGCGAAGTTTCTTGCGAATCGAATCACTCGTCTTCGCAATCTCTTTCACGATCTTCTCGCGTTCGCGAATATTCTCGCTCCCGTCGATCGCAGCCATCGCAGGGAAAACAAAGCAGAGCGTCGATCGCTAACGTTTCACCTCCGACGAGGTATCGGCACCGACTGATCGCTTTTGCGGTATCGCGAACACGTTAAATCCTTTTCTGTATCGGCCGTTCGAAAGCGCGCTGTCCTTGTCTATTACTACGAAACCGTACTTGCATTGCCAACAATCGTGGCACAACGAGCAAAATTCGTCGTACGACATGTCGGTATTTACGTGATCGTTGTACACGTGTTTCAAATTGGTACCATCCTGTTTGAACAGGATCAGCAGGTTCGCGTTGTCGCGTATCAGATGTTTAGGTATTCTCGCGTACGTCTGACAGAGATAGAATGAGTCGACGCTCGAGTGCCTGCCCATTGAGAAATACTCTCTCACCGTGTCTTGCTTGTCGCATGCCACGTCATCGAAGACGAAGATCGAGTTTGGACGCGCGTCGCTCGGTGGAATGACGTCACTGTTATTGGAGAACGTAAAGTAGCCGATTTCGTCGATCGATGTCAATAAATTCTCCAGATATCGATATTTCGGCTGTTGCAGCGATTTCGAGTACACGTACACGTTTTCGAAACGTACACCGTGCGGACTTTCCAGCAAGCTAATCAGAACGTTGGTTTTACCGCAATTTGAAGGGCCGCAAATGATCGCGCGTATAGTAGTCGGTAACATCGTACCGTGCTTGCGTTTCTCCGCGTTGCCCCCCATCGACCGTAATCTGTCGTCGCAATTCGTCACGCGAATCGCCAACGGTTGTCGCACGAATCTCATTTCTTTCCACACTGTCGACTTTCTGGCTGACTCGAACGCCTATTTATAGGCGAGCGGAACCGCGAATCGCTCAGTAGCAAAAATGTTCGTCCTACTGTCGAGACCTTCCGATATTCGCGACTTGAGCGCCGAACAGCTGCAATTTGTGCCGAAAGCCGTTCTGCTGCAAACGTGCGGCGATCACGTACACTACGTGTGGGACAAGCTTCCGGAACATATAAGGGCGGATTTGGAGGTTCAGACATATCGTCGCTGTTACGAACATTACAATCAACCGTGGCAGCGAACGCACGTCGACGGTCCCGCGCCAATGATAAAGGATTGCGGCGAATGTCAACGAAAAAAAATGGTGGAGGCCTGTTAAATCGCGCGATAAACGCACTTCCGTTCGAATTACACATTCCCAGCTATCAATTTTGCGGTCCGGGAACTCGTTTACAAGATCGATTGGCGAGAGGCGATCAAGGTATCAATCCATTGGACGCAGCGTGTCGCGAGCACGACATAGCCTATTCGCGTAACCGCGATCTCACCGAGAGACACGCGGCGGACGAGGTACTCGCTGCGGAAGCGCGAAAACGCATTACCGCGAGAGATTCGACTCTCGGAGAGAGAGCTGCCGCTACAGCCGTCTGGGCGACCATGAAGGCTAATGACGAAGCTCGGAATGGGCTTGAAAACAAAAAAATCGAAAACGGTGAAGAAAAAAAAGCTAACGAAAAAACGGATACTTCCGACAGCGAAACGAGGCGGCGTATTGCCGATTCTACCGTTGTTGGGAGTTCTTGGTTCTCTGGCCGGCGGAGCGGCGGGAGTCGTAAAGGCCGTGAACGATAACAAAGCCGCGCGGCGTCAGCTGGAAGAGATGCAACGTCACAATCGTGCCGTGGAAGGTCGCGGACTTTATCTCGCTCCGTACAAATATGGACGAGGGCTGTATCTCGGCCCGCACAAACGCGGGCGAGGAGTAGCGTCAAAAATAAAAAAAAAAACGTCAAAAAGACGTTAAATATGCCCGCGGGTATTACGACTAACGTACAATTAAATCGACTGGCAAGGCGTATGCGCGTACCGTTCTTCAGAGGTGTCTTCATGCGTGATTCGTTACCGATCGGCGGTGTACGTCGAAACGAGAGCGGTATCGTAAATTTGGACGATGCAGCGGGTCCCGGTACTCATTGGGTAGCGTACGCGAAGAGGGAAGATCGAGTCGTATATTTCGACAGTTTCGGCAATCTTCGACCGCCGAAAGAATTGGTGCGATATTTCGGGCCGAGCGTGACGAAGATTGAGTACAATTGCACGTCTTATCAGCGATACGATCAGAGCATCTGTGGACAATTGTGCCTGCAATTTCTCCGGACAATCGACAATTTAAAGCCTGACGGTGCGCCGTGGTGACTCAGTATTCGTTAACGGATTGCATCGACATGTCTATAACGTTCACGCTGACCGGGAAGAGCAGCATCCTCGCGGAGCACTACTTTCCCGCCGTGGATCTGAGCGACGGTGACTACGAGCTCGGTCTAACGTGTTTTGAGACTTATCACACGATTCCGAACGTGAATTCTTCGAACAATAAATTTTATTTCGACGAGGATGACACGGAAATTACGATTCCCGAGGGATCGTACGAGATACGAGCCATACATGAGTTTTTGAAACGCGAAATTTCACGAAAACGCCCGCGACGCGTAAATCGTTCCAACGATGATCGTACGTCGGTCGCGAATATCGCGCGAGAGGCGACCGCTCGCGCGAACGGCTACGAAGACGAGGCCACGGAATACCCGATAGTGCTCCGCGCAAATTACAATACGATGAAGAGCGAGATCAAGTGCGCTTTCAGAGTGAACTTTAACAAACCGAACAACGTTGGATCGCTGTTGGGATTCTCGTCGAAGCGTATATTGCAGCCGGGACAGTGGCACGAATCGGACGCGTCGATTAATATTATCAACGTAAACATTATCCGCGTGGAGTGTAACGTGACCGCGGGTGCGTACAGCAACGGCAAACGTGTTCACACGATACACGAATTTTCACCGAGCGTACCACCGGGATATAAGATATCGGAAACGCCGGCGCAGATCATTTATCTGCCGATCATCGCGCGAAGCGTTACGGATCTAACGATACGCGTCACGGATCAAGACGGACGATTGCTCGATTTTCGAGGAGAGGAGATCACCGTCAGATTGCACGTACGACGGCAACAGCGATAACGCGCGACGTGTGAGATGCTCGTGTTGAACGACTCGGAGCACGCGACAGATAAGAATATCTTTACGACTGCGACGATCGACGATATCGTCAAATCGACATTCGGTGGCGTAAAAAAAAGAGAGACGAGAAAGAAGCTCAACGCATCGAACGTTAAATTTTTACAATCTCTGGGATTCGCGGTACGAAACGTCTGAACGATGACTGAAATTCTTAACATCGGAGGCGAGCCGGTCTTTGACGATCGCATCGTCAAGATCGAGACTCACACGTACAACCCGTACGCCAACACAACGTTCGAGTATAGCGACGAGATACGAATACCCATACAACAGCAGGATCTGTATACGTTGCCGTGCGAAAGTTTTCTCTACGTCGAAGGAACATTGACGGTGACCAAGAGAGCGGCCGACCAAGCAGCCGATAACGTGGTACTGGGTAATAATTGCGTCGCGTTCATGTTCGATGAGATTCGATACGAGCTCGACGGCGTGGAGATTGATCGCTGCAGAAACGTAGGAATAACCAGCACGCTCAAGAACTACGTAACGGTATCGTCCGACAGAAGCGTGATTCTGAGAAACGCCGGCTGGGATCCACATAATAACGCGAATGGATACTTCAATTTCTGCGTACCGCTCAACCTGTTACTAGGATTTTGCGAGGATTACAAACGCGTGGTGATCAACGCTCGTCACGAATTAATCTTGATACGATCGCGCAACGACAACAATTGTCTGTTGGGAAATCTCGCGTTGGAGCCTGCTATCAAAATACTCAAGATACAGTGGCGAATGCCGCACGTGGTATTGAGCGAGATCAACAAGCTGTCGATGCTGCGCGCCTTGGAAAAAGGACGATATCTCAGTATGGGTTTCCGTTCGTGGGATCTGTACGAGTATCCCCTGTTGCAGAACACGACCAAGCACTCGTGGGCCATTAAGACCGCGACTCAGCTCGAGAAACCGCGATACGTCGTCTTCGCTCTGCAGACGGGTCGGAAGAACGTCATGTCCGCGGACACGAGCCGATTCGACGACTGCAAATTGACCAACGTGAAACTCTACCTAAACTCGGAAGTCTATCCGTACGACGATCTGAATTTGGACTTTGGCAAACACAGATGGGCGATTCTGTACGATATGTACGCGCGTTTCTGCAAGAGCTATTACGGATACGAATATCTCGAGCCGAGTCTCACCGTTTCGACTTTTCTACGTAACGGTCCGTTCGTGATCATCGATTGCTCTCGACAAAACGAATCCGTCAAAAACGCCACCGTGGATGTCAGAATAGAATTCGATTGCATGGAGAACGTACCGCCGAATACCTCCGCGTACTGCCTCATCATACACGATCGCGTGATCGAGTACAATCCGTTGACCAACGTAGTGCGCAAAATAGTCTGAGTGTTCGCGGCAACGTCGACGAAAATTTTCTCTCTCTTTCACTCCCGATACAAATTTATGAGAGGAAAAAAAGGAGAGCAGGATATAAATCAGAGTGTCGCGAAACGCGCGTCATTCCTCTCGATTCACGCATCGAAGACAGAGAGAGATATCTCTTCATGTTCGCACCAACGTTCGTGGACCTGCAAGGTTTCGTCGTCGGGATGAAATTTGTCGTGAAGGAGGTGGCGGTGCTGAGAAACGGAGTCGTTCTGGCGCATTACATCTTTACATGCCCCATGCCGTGGAGTCTCCTCACAAAATCCGACAAATCGTGCGCTTCCTGGTTGATTCGCAATCACCATGGATTACGATGGGAAGAAGGAAACGTGCCGTACAGCAAGGTGAAGCGTTTAATTACGTCGGCCGTGCTCGGTGAGGAAGAGGCTGACAACGACGACGACGACGACGAAATGCCGACTCTCGTGTACGTCAAGGGATGCCAGAAACGAGAATGGCTGGTGGATCTGCTTGAGAATAAAGCGAGAAAAAACCTAAACATCGAGACTCTGGATGCGGATTACGAAGATATCGAATCTTTGAATATTCTAGATGCTACAAATACTATGCGATGCGGAAAACATGTTAAGAATTGCGCGTTGCAAAATGTATTAAAAATATTTAACTGGTGGTCGAAACGTCAGAGAGAATTGTCATCTTTTTAAAAAATAAATTTTATACGTATGTGTGTAAATTTTACTATGTTTTATTTCCCTTTCCCCCATTAGTCGATAGTATACAACATTAAAGAATAAGTATACGTAACGAATTCTAACTCGAGAGAGGTCTGAACATGTCTGAACATGTTTCGCGGTTGATGTCATGCGGAAGGGGGGGTATACGTCTTAATAAAAAAACATCCTACCTTAGCCCCCTCTCCTAAAAATTTCAGAGCGCTGATTGCGCGTTCCAGAAACATTAATTTCCCCCTCCTTCATCATAGTGTTGGAAGTTGCCGCGTATATTCGATTAATTTTATAACGACGATCAGTCTTGCATCAGTCGCTTACATCAACGGTCCGCTTCTCCATAACCGAAAGAATGTATTCCGCTGAAGGAAGCAGCAGCAGCAGCGGTGGCAGACGCATGAATTATTACGTACCCATTCACGATGATGAAACTCCATCGTACGAGAACAAATGTAACAAGTAAGTTTTCGTTTTTTTATAAAGCTTTATATTTTTTAAAATTGCAAATTATAAATTGTTTTTTTTAAATTACTAATTTCATTATTTTTTTACAGCATTTCGTTGGAGCGTCGCGCGGTTCGTATACTCAGCAGACGATACGCGTTGACATCAACAGCTTATAAATATTTGGATATTGGAATCAGCGTGGGACCTGCGTCCTTTGTGGAACTACTTCTCGGTGATAACCGAGGAAATCAGATGGTGTTGGCTCATACGACGTGGACAGCGCTAATTGAAAAACGTGCGGATATCGAACGACTCGTCAGTTAAAGTCAGTCCTCTGCAGTCAGTACTGTGAAAACGTTCGCGAGCAAAGAATATAAGAAAAAAATGGCAAGATATCACAGAATTGAAGATTTTATTGAAATCGTTCACCCTGCCATCGGGGTATGTATATCTAATACCGTTGCGTGCGTGTCACCCGTTATTTTCGTGAGTGCGCGAGTGTGAATAAGTGTGAGAGAGAAATCCTAAGAGTCACGGATTCACTGTCGACCTAGGTGTAACATTTTTTGAAAAGCATACCGGGCGGCATGCGCGCAACAATTCACATAACTGTATAAAAATAAAAATTAACTATTTTTTTATCTTGTAGTGGATATGGGTCGATAACGTACCAGTGCGCGAAATTGAACTTTTTAATATGGTGAGGGTGAGGATTCCTCACGTTCTGGTGTGCATAAATATTTTTTTATAGATTTTTAAAATTTTTAAAATTTTTTTATAGATTTTAAATTAAAAAAAAATTTTTTGTATAATTTTTCAGCCAAATTTTATATATTTCGACGAAATCAGAATTCGTGGTTTCATCAATATTCATCGACAGCGTTGGGTACGCTGGGAGCGTGAGCTGCTTCACGACAACAATGAAGAAATATGGGACGTTTCGGGAGATGTGGACGTCTTCGGATTTCAAAAATTGTTCCAAATCGAAGACGAATTCGATGTTGAAGAAGAAGAAGTATGGTGATTTTTACTAAAAAATTAAATAATTTTATGAAATAAATTTTTTTAATGCTTAATTCTATATATCATTTATTATTCATTTTTCCTTCACTATTATTTATTATATTACATAATAATATTATATAGAATAATAATTATTAAGAATAATAATAATAATTATTAAGTGAAATCCGCGCGAGGGAGAGGACACGCGAACGAGAAACGCGCGAAGAAAAGATAACGCGAACGGGGGGGGGGGGAGAAACCGCGCGCGAGGGAAAGAGAACGCGAACGAGAAGCGCGCGTAGGGGGGAATATACAACGGGGGACAGGAGCGAGAGAGAGACCGCGCGCGAGGAAAAGAGAACGCGAACGAGAAGAGCGCGCGAACGGGGAAGAGACAACGGAGGACGGGAGCGAGAGAGACCGCGCGCGAGAAAAAGAGAACGCGAACGAGAAGAGCGTGTGAACGGGGAAGAGACAACGGAGGACGGGAGCGAGAGAGACCGCGCGCGAGGAAAAAACGTGAACGAGAAGCGCGCGCGAACCGGGGAGAGACAACGAGGGTCGGGAGCGAGCGCGCTGTGTGACGTCACGCGGACTGACGTGATCGTTGGACCCCCATCCTCCCCGGCGCACCGAAAACGTAAACGCGGTGTTGGTGGATAAAATTCCAGCAGACGAACGTAATACCCCGCGCCGAAAACGCAAACGTCCCCTCCTCCTCCCCCTCCTCCTCGCCCTAAAACGCGGACACCATCCCCCTCCCCTTCCCCTCCCCCTCGGCGGCACCCCCTTTGTCAACGATATGTTTATTAACATGTCTCGACGCGCTCGCCGACCACCCCCCCCTCACCTTTCCCCCCCGCCCCGCTCGACCCTCGGAGCTCCTGGAGCGGTTAGCCCATTTATTCCCTACTATTATTTTTATTATTATCTTTTAGAAAGTAACATACCTGTTATATTTGCGATTTAAATAACATAGAAGAAAATGATAAATTTATCTGACAGCTCCTACGTACGTTATAAGCATAAAGTTCGAGTTCCGCATTAATTATTCGAAGTCATACAGTAATATGGGAATGTTGCGGGAACAGGGACAGAAAGCCAGTCAAACATAGTATAAATTTTCACTAAAGGTTTTTTAGAATAGTTTATTGTAGTAGTTCATTAGCAGTACAGAACTATCTGCCGATTGCACACAATAAACTCGACATAAAACATAAACGTTTAAATTTAAGCGTAATTCTTTCGCTCTTTGCGCACGCCGCCAATGCATCGACGCAACACACACACGAGTATGACAAGCATAGTATATCCAACAACATATACAGAACGTCAATAATACAATATGCAATAGTCATGTCCTACAATATATATATATATATATATATATATAACTCATCCATATTCTCTTCTTACTTACTCACACATTTTCCCTCTCAACTAGCATTATACTACTACAATAAATCACACGCAATACAGAGCCGTTCACTCTCATCATTACATACTAATCTCATTCATGAAGCTCTATCTCATAGATTTTACGACATCTATTAAATCTCGCAAAGTCTCTTTCATTGTTTAAATACGCTTCAATACACTCGCGGCACTCATCTGCAGTCCTTATACGCATGATTATTTTTTCGCACTTGAAGCACATTGTTTTAACATGGATTGGGAACCCATGCAACCGCGATGAAATGCCATGCCATTGCACTTTTCTTTCATATCCACGCAACTGAAGGTGAAACGCCGCATAGCACCCCTGACATAAACGTATACGTGGAGATTTCCGTCCCACGTAGCAGGGCTCGAGCCCGATGATGCAGAAACTATGTATAAGATTATCATATGCTTTGGGATACATCCGAGGCAGAACCCCGTCCAACAACCCAATAATTATGGGTTGTACTGGCGGTTTCATAAATTTTATGTAATTAAATTTTAACACTGTTTTTAAATCTCAAAAAATAAAATATTTTTTTCTCTTACCGTATTTTTTCAAAAAAATTTAAACTCAAACAACACAAGTCCTTGTTACATTCAAAACCGCGTTCGCGTGCGAGATGTAGCTGAAGAATGGTCCACCCGCCAAAATACAGATTCATCATCTTTACGACAAGAGATGTTTAAGCATTTTTATACTTATGCACTGACTTCATCAAACACATGCAAAAATGCAAATCTTGCATAGCGCCGATGTATAGCTGCTGCGATCATATAGATTAAATCCACACAAGTCAATGGCGTGATACCTTTTTCAAAGACATATTGCGACGCGTCACGATAATTGATAATTTCATCGAACGTTCACAAAATTGCCATTGTTGTATTTTTAAATAGCGCGCCGATATACGGCTGCTGTAAGCATGGTGTTGGTAGGGACGAAGTTAAATACAATTTAATTTTTGCATAAGCCAATGACGTGATATTGTTTTCAAGAATATGCCGCAACATGTCACCAATGACATCATCGAACACTAAATCACACGTGCACTAAATCTGTACAGGTCAATGATATGATATCAAGGACAATGTCACGATGGCTTCACTCAATAATAGTCGAGATCCGGAAATTAATACATCAAATTTTATTTAAAGTAAAATGGAAATCGCACCTCCTAAAAAAAATTGAAATCAATGAAGAAATTAAAGTTGAAGTTAATGAAGAAGAAGAAATGTCCGATGAAGATGCAGTTCCTTCGGACGATTCTTGTTACGATTGCGAAAGGTTTGAAGATGTTACAGCGGGAAGAATTTACCGCGTGGAAGCAACGATGTGACGAGTTTATCGAATCGTTGGAAGAACAAAGCCGAATTAAACGGCCACGATTATCGATCGGTCTCAAAGAGTCATTGATCGCTTGTATCGCACGTCTCGAAGGCCTGAAAGATTCGGTACGTCAACGTTTTGTACACGTGGGTCCCGGATACAGTGTGAGTGAGGCAGAACTCAGATGGCGCGAGATAGATACTTGAAAGTCATATACTGACATCATATACTGACTGGTGCGATAATAAATTTTAAACACATCGAACCCCGTCAATTTCTCAAAGATGCGAGAGACGTTGTACTCGATCGTGGCTGCATACGGAACGTCATGCAACGACATGACAATGTATGGATAAACCCTATGTTTAATGTTTAACGGTGAATTTTTTGCGGGTGACAAACGCGCGAATAAAAGTATCGCTACGAGAAACAGTGAACTCTTTTGTACGTTCAATCTGCAAAAATAGTACGTGTTGCGCGTTATCTAGCCTATACTAGCATCGCTGAAGGAATTCCAGGAACGTAATAGCGAGTAAGCGTTGTCACGTATACTTAATTTGACTGTTCACATAAACAAGTACAATGCATGCGAGGTGTTTTGTGGAAATACCTCGAGAAATTAAAATAAATAGAGCTCTGGTCAACGTCGCGCGTTCTCACTCGCGGCCTCGTTCGCGCGCGTCTTTTCTTCACCAACGATATTTAATTGTTTAGATCTTTGCGATATTTAATTTTTAATATTACATTTAAGTAAACGATAAACGAAGACAGCTTAATTCTAATGACAGGGAATGGGATGAATGGTAAATAAAAAGGAAAAATCATTTAAACTTTTTATTATATTATATACTTATTTATTCGTCATGTGGCATGAATTTTGTGTCAACATGAATTCATATAAATAGGTTAGATTACTATGCACTTTATTCCCATGATGGGGTTGAAAGGGCGTTTTTAGGGACGCCAACTTTTTACAAAATCATTTTACATTTACTCGCTTTCTGCCACCTAATTGCTCTGCCTATACACACACCCACACATACATGCACACAACGCTCGCCTTGTCTTATCCTTAGAATCCGTACAAATATATATTGCTTATAGATAAGTTACAAAATTGATATAGTGTTTTTTTAAAAGCGCAATCTTAACTGAGGAAGTAAGAAAGTAATGGGAGTTCAAGGCAACTTCTTTACCTGAAACACACAAATGTAACAAGATGATTAATATAAAGCAATGTTTATTCAATATATTTTGTATTAGAAAAACGAGTAACTTATCAGTGTTCTTCTTCTTCAAAGTCCTCTATATCGAATAAACGACGTAATCCAAAAATATCAATGTCCGCGGAATTTTCCCAGATTTCAGCGTTGTTTTCCTGGTCAATCGTCCTAAACCAACTTATCCAACGCTGGCGCGCCAAGTTTACGAATCCTCATGCTATTTTATCTCGTGCATGAATATATGGTGCTGAAAACAAGATAAACAAAAATTTTAAAAATGTGAAATCTATGAAAATATTCATACGTACCGGATTGCGAGGGATCCGAATCCTCACCATATTATTTAGTTCTATTTCAAGTGCGGGCACGTTGTCTACCCATATCCACTGTAACAAAAAGAATGATTATATGTGACAGGAATTATAATAGTTTACGTTTACGTGAGTATTACTTCTGTAGTAACTTATACGAACGATATCATCGTAGTTACTATAAAATCTTTCGTTTATGCGGAGGAATTATCGTATCGGGGAGGGTCCGCGTGCAACGGCAGCGTCGATCCGCGGAGGAGGGGGGGTATCGCGTTCGCGTTTCTCCATTAACTCTTCACGCTATTACATGCAAGCTTAATTAAATAAATTTTTATTGTACTTAGAAAATTTGCCTACCACCGCTGGATTTGAACCAGAAACCTCCGGCTTTTGAGTCAGTCACCTTCAGAATACAGGCCATAGTCTCTTAATTTTAAACAATAATATGTATACACTAAAATACTGCAGGCTATTTACACAGTTAAAATTTACACAAAAACACACATAGGACACAGATTACACGGTGAAATAAGATATAATGGGTCTCCACAAGATGAACAGAAAAGACCGTCCATGAGAATATACGGACATGTGTCGTGTCTGCGATAAACGTATAAAATCGAGAATAATCCACTGATTCTCACAATGCATGACGCACAAAACTTCACCTGTCCTGGAGTGAAATAACAGTATATGCATTACATCTTTGTCAGAGGATTTAACACATTTACTTCTGCATGATTCAACACTCTGAAAATTTCTTCCGTATCAGACATTTCACTATCATAACACGAATCGTCTGACAATATTGCATCTTCATCAGACATTTCTTCTTCTTCATTCACTTCTATTTCTTCATCGTTTGCTTCAACTTCCATTCTTTCTTCTCCTTCAAACAATTCTTCGAGATCCATTTTATTTTAATGATAAAACCGCGGTATTGCACTAACGCGTCTAAATCAATTAGACGTTATATTCTCCACCGTCTTTTCGACCGTTCCCTATTCTTTTCCAATATATTTGGTAATAGAGAAACATCCGGTTCGATTGGCGATCGGCGATTCCGATTTCGCGACGGATCAGGTATCTCGTTACGTCGACTCTTCACAAATCCGATTTGCAACAATTCCTCACGAGCGTTTTGCTGATTTTTACGATCGGTTTCCTGATTTTAGGATTGAACACCGGTTTGCAAAGTTCTTCGTATTCGTAGTTCATATCATGTTAAATTTGGTGGGCCTTGATATACAGTAGCATTAAGATGGCCAGGATGAACCAATTTTCGTATAAGCCGCAAAGAGCATCGAAAAAAAAACGTTGCAGGCCTCAAAAGGCACCAATACACGGTATTAATGTTGGAAATCACAGTGCAGACAGCAACAGTCGCAACGCTTGAAAAATTTTTTGTCAAGACAAACACGACCGAACACGATCAAGCACACCAACCGACTCTTACTTCCAGTTCTCGACTACTGAGCGTACCATCAAATTCATCCTTCTACATCTCACTATTGTTACATTGTTTGCTTTTTTTTCATATCTAATTTTATTGTGATCTCAACATCCATATTATTGCACCTTCCGAAAAATGTACGATGTATAGTTTTGCACGTGTGCAATGAAGTCACCGCGAGACACGTATGTTCTCGAAAACGATATCGCGCCATTGATTTTCGATGATTTGATCTGTATAACTGCTATTGAACCGCGATCAAATAGCTAAAAACAGCTATCAAACAGCTATTGAACCGTTATGAAACAACTAAAAACAGCTATCAAACATTTATCAAACAGCTATTGAACTGCTATCAAACAACTAAAACGTATTTCGAAACAACTAAAACGTCTTTAAAAACAACTAAAACGTATTTCGAAACAACTAAAACGTCTTTAAAAACAACTAAAACGTAATTCAAACAACTAAAACGTAATTTCAAAACAACTAAAAACGTCTTTAAAAAACAACTAAAACGTAATTCAAAACAACTAAAACGTAATTCAAAACAGCTAAAACAGCTATCAAACAGCTTTGAACGCAATAAAACAATTAAAACAGCTTCTAAACTGCGTCTGTATAACTGCTATTGAACCGATATCAAACTTCTTTAAAACAGCTATCAAGCAACTAAAAACATCTTTAAAAACAGCTATCAAACAGCTATCAAACAACTAAAAACAGCTATCAAACAGCTATCAAACAACTAAAAACAACTATCAAACAACAATCCACATCGCCGAATACCAGCTAATTATCCTGGGGTCACCCCCTTAACCAGCAGAAGAAGAACCCATTCGACGGAAACGATCAGAAAAAATCACAGCAGCGATCAAATGCGCTTATCGGATAAATTTTACCAAACCGAACAACATTGTATGAGTCATCCTGGTGAGTCATCCCGGTGAGTCATCCTGGTGAGTGAGAATAAATGGCAAAAGGGGATACAAGAACACACATATAAGCAAGCCATTGATTTCGAGTAAATTTACGCTATTGAACAGCTATCGAAATCAACGGCTCGCTTACATGTGTGTTCTTGTATACCCTGTTGCCATTTATTCTCACTCACCAGGATGACTCACCGGGATGACTCACCAGGATGACTCACCAGGATGACTCATACAACGTTGTTCGGTTTGGTATTTATCCGATAAGCGCATTTGATCGCTGCTGTGATTTTTCCTGATCGTCTCAGTCGAATGGGTTCTTCTTCTGCTGGTTAAGGGGTAAAACCCCAGGATAATTAGCTGGTATTCGGTGATATGGATTATTGTTTGATAGTTGTTTTTAGTTGTTTGATAGCTGTTTGATAGCTGTTTTTAGTTGTTTGATAGCTGTTTGATAGCTGTTTTTAAAGATGTTTTTAGTTGCTTGATAGCTGTTTTAAAGAAGTTTGATAGCGGTTCAATAGCTGTTTGATAGCTGTTTCATAGCTGTTTTTAGCTGTGTCATAGCGGTTCAATAGCTGTTTGATAGCTGTTTCATAGCTGTTTTTAGCTGTGTCATAGCGGTTCAATAGCAGTTATACAGATCGCAGTTATACAGATAGCTGTTTTAGTTGTTTGAGAGCTGTTCAAGAGCTGTTTGATAGCTGTTTTTAGCTGTTTCTAGCTGTTTTATAGCGGTTCAATAGTTGTTTGATAGCTGTTTCACAGCTGTTTTTAGCTGTTTTTAGTTGTTTTATAGCAGTTCAATAGCTGTTTGATAGCTGTTTCATATCGGTTCAATAGCTGTTTGATAGCTGTTCAATAGCAGTTATACAGATTAAACCACTAAAAGTCAATAACGCGATATCGTTTTCGGTGACTTCATTGCACACGTGCAAAACTGCACATTGTAGATTTTTCGGAAGGCGCAATAGTATGGATGCTGAGATCACAATAAAATTAGATATGAAAAAAGCAAACAATGTAACAATAGTGAGATGTAGAAGGATGAACTTGATGGTACGCTCAGTAGTCGAGAACTGGAAGTAAGAGTCGGTTGGTGTGCTTGATCGTGTTTGGTCGTGTTTGTCTTGACAAAAATTTTTCAAGCGTTGCGACTGTTGCTGTCTGCACTGTGATTTCCAACATTAATACCGTGTATTGGTGCCTTTTGAGGCCTGCAACGTTCTTTTTCGATGCTCTTTGCGTCTTATACGAAAATTGGTTCGTCCTGGCCATCTTAATGCTACTATATATCAAGGCCCACCAAATTTAACATGATATGAACTACGAATACGAAGAACTTTGCAAACCGGTGTTCAATCCTAAAATCTGGAAACCGATCGTAAAAATCAGCGAACCGCTCGTGAGGAATTGTTGCAGATCGGATTTGTGGAGAGTCGACGTAATGAGATACTTGATCCGTCGCAAAATCGGAATCGCCGATCGCCAATCGAACCCCGGATGTTTCTCTATTACCAAATATATTGGAAAAGAATAGGGGACGGTCGAAAAGACGGTGGAGAATATAACGTCTAATTGATTTAGACGCGTTAGTGCAATACCGCGGTTTTATCATTAAAATAAAATGGATCTCGAAGAATTGTTTGAAGGAGAAGAAAGAATGAAAGTTGAAGCAAACGATGAAGAAATGGAAGTGAATGAAGAAGAAGGCATAAACAGATGGATTTGTCTATTTCCTTTTGCACATATGTGTTTACACTTACGTTTATGCGCTATGCAAATTTGTCTAGATAAGAGCCTCCGCACAAGACTCTCGTATGATAGCGTTGTGTAACGTAACGTGGATTAACGCACAAGAAACGTATCTTGAAAAAGTTTTGCGCAAAAGAGGGGATGAGGTTTATGTAAAGTGGTTAGGATTTGATAATTCACACAATTCATGGATACACAAGAATAATGTATTGTAAAAATTTATTACAATATAAAAACATATTATACATACAAATGAGCCATTTATTTTTCTAAATGTATTTACAATATATTTACAATGGTATTTTATAATGTCCCCATGGCAGCGTTTCGGTAGAACCGGGTATAATGTAGCGCTTATCGTCGTACGGACTTAGAGCTATTTTTGTTTCGGATATGGTGTATACCTCGTGTAGTTTAGATCTTATGCAAGCCTGCTGTCGCGTCATTTCAATTTCGTCGCGCAGACACCGCGTGTAGTCGTCGAACGTTATCGACCTAGCTACGACGTTACTCTTAACACCTTTAGCCTCTTTCGTATCTTTCTTACCGTCTACTCGCAAGGCGTACATCTTTGCTCTAAGCCCGACGAATTCGGTCATTATCGCACCGTTGTTTTCGTCTTTCATTAAGCCCGGAACTTTTTTATTGGCGAGTGGGATACTGTATGTATTATCGATCGCGTAATCGCTAGTGTCAAATCTATGAATGTGGCGCTTCATGATATCCTACACATCGTCGCACTCGGTGTGATAAATGAGACTATCAGTATCGGTGTACGTGACTTTACACTTGTCGCGATACAACGGTAACATGTACTCGTGATGAAATTCGTACAAACATGTCTTGGATATATCGAGAATGCACATACCCACGTAGATTGGTTTGTCGAACTTCACCTCGAGTTTTCGCATTTCTATTGCTACAAGATTCTCCGAAAAGACGCTTCGGCTATGAAAATTTGGTTTCGCAATCAGTGCCTCCGCGCCATATCTACCCTCCCATTGAGTCACGAGTCGCACGTCAACGTGATTGCGCACATTCTCCATGGTTTTGCCAAACACTGCATTGTTCATCAATTTGTGTAAATTTTTTTCGAAATCATTCTTGGCCAATGTCCTAAATTTCGTATTAAGTTCTATATAATCGCGAAGCAATGGAGATTGCGCAAATTTCAGTATGCGGTGAATCTTTGCTATGTGGAGACCGTGACGAGTACACTGCTGTAGGTTGCGATAATGTATGATATAACGTTTCTTATCGTATAAAGTTGCGAAGGAGCTTGTCCTGCCGCTTACCGGGTGGTTTATCGCGCGTCGGACAGAACGGTAGGTCAGTGTGCGCGTCGTGAAGATGTTGTGGATACTCCAAGTCGACTTCGAGTATGTAGCCTATCGAGGAATCTAACGCGACATCCATAACATTAAAATTGGTTACGTCGTCGACCCATTTAAAATCTGCATATGGCAATGGTTGACACATTGCCCAGCCGTATAAGTTATTTACATCAAAATACATCAGGTACGACGGTGGTTTCGATGGATCGTACGACTGCATGTACAACTTGTTGTTGGCCAGCGCGTATCTGTTTGAACATTGACTCAAACCGCCGCGTATACCGCGTTCGATAAACATGACCTTGTCAATGTCGGTGAGCAATTCGAAATTGATGTGTGTATGCTTTAACATAGCATCCCACGTAAAACCCGGTAGAGTATAATAATACGCGGGATCGAGTCCATAACTCGCGACGCAACTATCGCGAAAATTTTCAAAGATGTCGGCCAACAGCAAGACATCAGTCTTGAGATATAAATCTCTGTAATCACCGAGCGTTCGAATGGAGAACCGCTGCCAGACGTCGGCGGCGTGCGCGTATTCGCTCCCGGATACGGTGTCACCTGTCAATGAACTGTAAAACGAGTCGCGCGGTGGTAAACACAAGTCCTCCAATTTTTCGACGCAGTCAATGTATTCATAGGGAAATACGCCTTTTCGTGTCAGCAAATCAAAATTTTCTGCGGATATTTTACAAAATTCGCGTTGCAATATTCGCAGTTTATCCTTGCTGAGATAAGATGCCAATTTGTCGAGACTAGCGGTGAGAAACTTGTACGAATCGATAAATCGCAATTTGACGCATGTTTTCTTATCTTTATCTTCGGTGCTTTGAACATTTTTTGTAAACGAAATATATTTTTCTTTTGTGATTGGGAGTAAATCTACATGTCCTTCGTACGCTGTTGCTATTTCAGTTATAATAAAATGTGCGTCATAGCCCGATAAATTATGAAAAACTATGGAAATACAATGCGAATCTTTATAATTTAAGTTACAATTAGAATGCGCGGGACCTCTGTATCGGCCGGTCAGGTGACAATGGTCGCGTACTCGCACGTCGTCTGGCTCAAACGGTTTTTCGCACACGTGACAGTGCGTTGCGCTGTTAAACTTTTCCCACTCGTCTCGCGTGAAATCTGCCATGGGTACATTAGTGGACAAAATGGTCTTTACGTCGTGAGCTAAACGTTTTAGCTCCTCGGCGAACCACGCGACGCAATCCTTATCGCGACGAAACCGATACATAACAAAATGACGATACATAGATAACGACTCGTCGTACGAGCAACGCACGTAGTACCTTATGCTAAACACGCGATGATGCTGATATGTGTACCTGGACGTTTCCGGATCCGCTTCCATCTTCTCCAGGGTACATTCCAGGTCGGCGTATACGACAAACGGAACTCGTTCCTTCCTGCTGTGATTCTTAAAGGCCAACCACTTGTCGTTATCGCTCGGTAACTTGATCGCGCAGTCATTCATCTCCTGACAGTCGACGGTGTGGACTTCCAATTTCTCGTTGGAGCTGAAGTAGTGCAAACATCTGCAAAAAATAAACGCAAATATTATAAATTTTTTTATACACAAAATATTATATATTATTAAAAGAAACTATAGGTACTTACCGATCGCAAATGTATTTCCGACCATTGTGCTTGTTGATTTGCGAGCTCACGAGGCGGGATAGGTTCTTAATCCACGCAAAATGTCCCACGTTGTCGTCATGCACGTACAGCAGATTACATGTCTGCCCATCTTACGATCAGTAACCCGTATTGGCAAGATAGCAAGTTCCTTGTTTTTTTCGATGCTGTAGACGTTGATGGAGATGTCGTTGTAATTTTCAAACCGTTTAATTTGATCCAACGTCATTGGAAACTCAATGTCCGTAAGATTTAGCACCGACGTGTAATGTGGATACGACGATTCGCGTTCTGCATTTCTTTGGGCTGGATGCAGAGCAGCTACCACTGATCATGCAAAACATGCATTGTCTCTTGATTGCACGTTTATCACCGCCTTTTTTTTTTTAATTTTTTGCGGTATTTCCACAAGACACCCCGCGTGCAATGGATTATATTTGTTCACATTTACCGTTAAATTGAGTATACGCGACAACGCCCATCCGCTATCACGTTCCTGGAATTCCTCCAGCTTTGCTAAGGTAGGCTCGATGACGTGTCGCTTGTACCACTCACACAGATCGGACTCACGAAAGACTTCATAGTTTCTCGTTGCGATACTTTTATTCGCGCGTTTGTCACCCGCAACAAATTCACCATTAAACACTGTGTTAATTTTTACATTGTCATGTAGTTGCATGACGTTCCGCACATGATCGAGTACAATTTCTCTCGCATTTTTGAGAAATTGATGAGGTTCGATATGTTTGGAATTTATTACCGCACCGGTCAGTATACGGCTTTCAAAAGCCGTATCTATCTCGCGCCATCTGAGTCCTGTCTCACTCGCACTGTATCCAGCACCCCCATGCACGAAACGTTGACGTACCGAGTCTTTCAGACCTTCGAGTCGCGCGATGCAAGCGACCAACGACTGTTTGAGACCGATCGATGACTGATCGATTGATAATCGTGGCCGTTTAATTCGGCTTTGTTCTTCCAGCGATTCGATAAACTCGTCGCATCGTTGCTCCCACGCGGCAAAGTCTTTCCTCGAATTTAACAGGGTGGATTGCTCCAACAACACTTGCTCCATGTTATTGCACGATCTTCTTGCTAACGCCATTTGTTGCACTCACGACTTCCAGTTCTCGACTATTGAGCGTATCCCCCAGATTTGACATTTTATATTCTACTAATGATGCATCGTTTGCTTATCATATCTAATTTCATCTCAGCAGCCGTACATCGGCGCTATTTGCAAAATTTGCAGTTTTGCACGTGTTCGATGAAATCATTGCGAGACACGTACGTTCACGAAAACACACCATTGACTTTCGGTGGTTTGATCTGTATCAATGCAGCAGCCGTACATCGGCGCTATTTGCAGTTTTGCACGTGTTCGATAAAATCGTCGCGAGACATGTCGCGACATGTTCTTCAAAACAATAACGCTCCATTGACTTATGCGAAATTGTAAAATTTGCAGTTTTGCACGTGTTCGATGAAATCATCGCGAGACACGTATGCTCTTGAAAAGAAATAATATTTGATGCCCGATGAGGTGATCTCATCACGAATGTTCTTGACAAAGATATTACATTTAACGTATATGTGGATTGTGGTGGTGGTCACCATGCAGCAGCCGTACATTGGCGCTATTTTTGCAAGATTTGCAGTTTTGGGTATGTATAAATGGTCTACGAGGATTCTAGAGCGCAGTCGAAAGTTCGATACGGTTCGAGTACGTCGCAAACAGCCTCCAGATACGATGAACACTCACGGTGCGAACTACTACGTTCCGATTCAGGATGAAACGTGCGAGAAACAGTTAAAAAAAACTTTTATAAACATATAATTGTATTTTTTTACAGTTTTGATAAACCCCGCTACACGCCACGTATTTTGGGAAGGAGATTTGCCTTGACATCGACAGCATATAAATTTTTGGATGTTGAAATCAACGCGGGACCTATGTCCTCTGTGGATATACATATTGGTGATAACCGAGGCAATCGGATAATTCTGCCACATGCAACGTGGGTGACATTCATTAAAAAACGTGCAGATATACAGCGACTCGTGCAGTCATCGGCACCACCCTTATAAAAATTTTTCACCGTTTTGGACCGTTTTTGGACCGCGAGAACGGTCAGTTTGAGTAGTAAAAACGTGCATTTGGTTCAATGAGTACGACCCGTTTTTGGGGCGCAAAGGGACCCTTTTGCTTAAAAACGAGTGGTTAAAGCGGATTGCGTACGAGTATATCCGAGTAGTAATAACGTATTCTTGTGAGTATTTTTGAGTGGTAAATACGTGCTGTGTGCGACATCGATCCAATGCTACGTGCCAATATCGAGCCGACACTGATTTCCGATATTCACCCGACATAAAAAAAAATTATTTATTTTGAAATTTTATTACTATTTTTTAACTAAATTTATTTCTTAAGATGCAGTCTATGATTAAGTATAAATATTTTCTCGTATTTAATTAACACATATAAAAACACTCTTACCTTGGTGGGATTCGAACTCGGGACCTCGGGACCTCTGGATCGTGAGCCAACTGCCTTACGTGGTAGACCACTTCTTAATTTGATATTCTTAGTGTTATATATAATCTACATATGTCATAACCAGCGCAAATATATAATTTTTCAAAATTATCTTAAGAAACAAATTCAGTTTAAAAAGAGTAATAAAATTTTGAATTGGACATATGATATAATTTCTTAATGTCGGGTGAATGTCAGAAACCAGTGCCGGGTTATTACTAAATTTTGTGTTTGTGAATATATTTATAAAGTTAAAACATCCTTATCAAATTTATTACAAGGGCCTTATTAGATAAAAATAAGGAAACTTTTTTTTTATAGAATCCCTAATAAATAATGATCGGGACCTCATTAAGTTAAAATAAGAAAACCTTTCTTATGGCATCCTTAATAACTAATGATCGGGGTCTTATCTTATGTAAGGCCATTCTTAACAAATTTCTACACGGGATATTGCACTTATGGAAACGTTCAATGCAAATTTCTCGCAAATATTTGAATTTTTTACATCGTACCACTTATCTATTAGTGAAGGATAAATAGTGTAAGTACTAAAACATTTAACTCTTACGGTACACTTTGAAAAGATTTTTAAGTTTGTAAAATAAATGTACTTCAATTTAGAGATAAGGAGGAGATAAGGAGTGGGAGTCTTTCAGAATTTATGAGAAATTTTGATGGATAGAAATCGAGCTGACTCGAAATCCCCCTGTATGTACCATAAGGTTTAAAATCGGGCGAAATCCGCGGATATTTTCTTGTGAGTAAAAAAGGAACGTACTAACGTATTGTCACTCATCAACTGAAAAATGAGTATTGAAAACGGACAACCTACTTCGTCCTCATCCTTGTGAGTAAAAAAGGACCGTATTAACGTGTTGTCACTCATCGATTGAAAAACGAGTATTAAAAACGGACAATTTACTCAAAAATACTCATACGCATACTCGGGTATACTCATCATGTTCTTTCGCACTAGACTGCGCGTGCTTGAGAGTGCAAGAAACGGACACAAAAATGATAAAACGGGCTAAAAACGGGCTAAAAACGATCTATATGAGGTGTAAAAGCGGTGAAATATTTTTGTAAGGGCATCATCGCTAACGTTTCGAGATCTGGAGCTTGTTAAAATACGTGACGCAGATATTGTAAAATTGACGTCGTGCGGCACCAACTTGTACATGAAACCGTCAACTGTACTCTTCCTGTTCGAACTAGAACATTGCGTCGAGAATGTGTATTTTCAACTATATAAATATGTTCACGACGTAAGTGATAAATTCAAACATTTTGTAACAATTTTACGTCAAAATTGTATCATCAATAAATGTAACGCAGTTACAATCTTGCGTGAATTTTATGATAAAAATTCGATTTTTGATTGTGAACTGTTGGCGTATGCTGCTGATACTATTGTGTATAATGCGCTACATGATAAATAAATACATATAATATGGTTAAAAAGTTTTAATTATTTTTCCTTCTGTCTATCGTTCCCTTGTCCACCGTCAACGGTTTAGAATTAAAACTTTCAATAAGAATGCGCGTGCCGCACTCGTCGCGCGAACTGGGCCGGGGGCCGGGAGAGGTAACGTGAACGGGGGCCGGGAGTCGGGCGCGTGAACGGGGGGACGGGGGCGCGCGAACGAGAAGACGCGCGCGACCGGGGGACGGGGGCAAGGGAGAGATAACGCGAGCGGGAGCGTGTGACGTCACGCGGACCCCTCCCGCGGTGAAAACGCGAACGTTCCGCGGCGCGGCGAAAACGCGGTCGCCCCGCGGCGCCGGAAAACCCCCTCGCCCCGCGGCGCCGGAAAACGCGGTTCCCCCCCTCCCCGCGGCGCTCGAAAAACGCGGTTCCCTTCTCCCCGCGGCGCTCGAAAAACGCGGTTCCCCCTCCCCCACCCCGCGGTTGTGACACTCTTTCGGGGCACGGAAGGCGCGAAATCACTGGATTTTTATGGACTTTCCCATCAAACGGTCGCCACTCGGTTTGACCTATTTCTACCGAGAAGGTAAGTATCGAAATGACGGTACGAGGTTGCAACAAAACTTCATTAATTCTCTTTTATTTTCAGGTTCTCAACGCTGGATGGACCGCCGCCCCGCTGCTGCCACTGCCACTGGACTGCGTTGGACAACGATGGACCCCCGTTCGCCGGAACCGGTAAGTAGAAAATGAGTACGCTCAACTAATCGACCGATTTCCGTTTCAGCTCCTCGCCCCGGATGGATCTCAACTGCCGCTGACTGTCCCAGATCCTCGCTTTATCGCATACTGGAACACCGCTGGACTACGCTGAATCGATGCCGTGGGACAAGGTAGGTAGCAGGTAAGTGATTCAAATTAACTTTACACTGCGTATATTAACAAACGATTGATTTATTTCAGATCGTCGTGGTTGGTTATAAAATCGCCGCACTGTATGCTTTTCGCGCTGACACTTTCGTCGAACGCCGTTACAATTGGTAATTAATTACCGCTCGCTATCGTAAAACAAGTTATGTTTAACGCGATGGTACGCGGGAGTGCTCGGTTGTATTATATCGCTGCGCTAAACTACGCGCCAAGTCCTTATACGAGAGAATCTTAAGTACGTGTTACTGCGACCACGATATCCGAGCGACTGCCTCGAGTCCTCGGGCTCTCGTGGCGTCCCCACTTCGGGAACGTCGATCCCACTCTCGGTATCTTCTACGCCGCAGTACTTTTCCGCGCCAGATGTTCCGAACTTTCTCTTTTCTTATAACAGTTTTTTCTTGTTTTTGTATTCCGTGTCGCCCGTGGTTCTCAAACCAGGGCTCCCTATGGTTCGCGCGCACAGGCTTGGGAAGTCTCGGACCCCGGGCCCCCGGTTCCCGTGTTTCGCGACCATTCCGCCGAGTGGTTTCGTTGACCCTGGGGATCTTTCTCGGCGCCTTCCCCGATACCTTTCCGCGCGCTCCTTCGCCCCGGAGACTCGGTTTCCGAGTTCCGGGTGACATTATTTGTCCCCGGTATCTCGGTCCCCGAACGTCGGATCGCGTCTCCGCCGATGTCGCGGTGCCCCTGAGGGGCCCCTAGACGCGTTCCGCCCATTGGCTTCTCGGTGTGATAGTCTTGTCTCGATTCGCGGGGGACGCGGTGTGTCCCCGCTATCTGCGTTACCGTTGATACTATCGCGTCGCGGATCGGGTGGTTCGCTTCGTGGTCCCCTTTTTGGTGGATCCCGATATCCGCCCCCCGGCTCTGAGCGTCGCTCCCCCTTTTGCGGGGAACCTCGCGTGTCCCCGCTAACTCGGCGCTCGGTTTTCATATCGCGACGCGGATTGCGTCGACGGGCTCGGTCGGCGCCCCCTTGTTCGTTCCGCGTGTCTCTTTATTCGCGCGGGCCCCTTTGGCTCGCGCTCGGGGGCCATCTTAGCACGGTTCCGCTATACCGCGGGCCCTTTGTTCGACTCGCGATCAGATCGGTGGCATCTCCCTCGCTCGGGCCTCCCGGTATGTCCCGATCGCTATCTCGCTCGTTCCGCTTTCCGCGGCTCGTCCGTATGGGTCATCCTGACCCCGGTTCCCCTTGCTGGTTCCTCGGCTGTCTTTTTTGAGAAAACGCTAGCCATATGGGCTCTTCGGACTCGCATGTCCGGCATTCTTAATCTATGTGCATTAGCCTGCTACTAGTTAGTGTGTTTCGGGGCCGTTGTTACCTCCGGCGGGTCCCCGGCTCCCCGGTTAAGCAAACGGTTGCACGGTTCCCCCTCACCCCCCGCCCGCGGCTCCCCCCGCCCTTCACCACCCCCCCTCAGATCCCGAGTTAGAACTCTCTTAGCTTACCTACTCACAATACCAGACGGTGACGCCATCCGTCAGACGCCCGCAAAACGAAGGGACTTCGCCGCTCCCCGCGTCAACCCGAACCGCGAAGTTTTCCCGACGAGTATCGATCCGTCATGCCGTGATCGCATGATCACGAAAACATGACTGATTGGTCGATGCTCGTCGCGGGCCCAAAAGCTCCCGAAACGCGAGGGCTCCGGGCCAGCAGTAGTCTCTAGTACTCCGGAAGACGAGGTTGCATACCGCCGTGCTTCCGTTATCAACTCGTCCGTTCCACGCGGCCTTACAACTCGGCGTGCATACGGAATTACTGCTCGATCAGAGCACCGCTGATTGTCTCGCGCCGTTCGTGTGTTCGCAGCAATCCACCCTCGCCACCGCGAGCGGTGAAATATCGCGAATAAGTCGCGCCGCGCCTCGCCATTGTCCGAATCGAGCGAATCGCTTCGAAGACTGTAAAGTGTCGCGTCTTGTGTGTTAAACAAGTGCGCCAGCAAATAAATGCCATCAGAGCGTTCATCAAGTGCATATTGCACTAGTCGCCGTGATCGGCCGCATACAGTTACGTTCCGCGACCACCGCGTCGAGCGGTCACCGAATCACGTGCGCGCTTCGTGACGCGCTCACGTAAGGACGCGCTCACGCGAACTGTATAATGTATATAAAATAAAGACTTGTGTGAACTGTTTAGTCATCTTCTTGTGTTCTTTCCTCGCACGTCGGATCCCTGTCGGGGTCAACCCGGCATATTACGCCAATTGGCGAACCGGAGTTACGCCCGGATTACAAATTCGCCAACAGATGCAATGCATATGTTGTACAGACTACATCTGTGCACACAAGTCAATATTTAAAATATTTGATTTACACCACTTGCACTATGGCTTCTACCCCTCCATATATAGGCTTTAATATATAAAAAAGTATATTTTTTTTACGTATTTTTGTTGTTCAATTTTAGTACAACAAGCTCTCTATTACAGAACATATGTCGTGACGAAGATAGGATCCTGAACGATTCGCAATTCGAGGAATGTAATGTACTTTCTTCAAGAACTTGTAGCACGCCAGACAATCCGCAAATAGCAGGAAGTTCGGCCGATTGTAGACCACGAGAAAAAAGTGAGCTTATTTTGAATAATTGATAATCGACACACGTCTCATAGATTTTCATAATTAATTGGTACATCTTCATACTTTTTATAACTCTTAATAAATTGTTATATTGTGCTGATTTTCCATACAAATTTGTCGCAGTATTGTAATAGTCTGAAATTGATCTTTTTATTGCGCATTTTCTTATATATTTTATACTATTTTTTATATTTTATTTATGTTTTTATTATAATTGTGTTACTTTTTTCATGGATAATCAGCTTTGTTTAACAATGTATAAAAATGTAGGAAAATTCATTACTTTAAATGCATTAAATGGAATTATTTGTGTTACAGGAAGGCAGTACGACCCCAATGTGCAGGCACTGCATAACAACATATTGCAGCAGTTACTTCGCGAAAATACGCTAAAGAAGGATGCAGTGGACAATTTCCTGGAGCAGTTGGGAGATATCCTGCGTAGGTTGAACTATCTTCGAAGAAGGCAAATGCAAGTAGAGCTGCTGCGTCTCGTTCACAGGGCAGAAGACGAAGAATTAGTGGAGGCAGAACTTCAAAGGCGATAATTTTTTTTATTATTATTCTATTATATTTTGTACTATTATCTCGTTACCTTTATTTTGTTACCAATACATTATACACTACATAATAAAAAAAATAAAACATTTATTTCTATTTTAATAAAACCTGATAAGTAATTAATATTTGGGTCTAAAAGAAATGAATACAGTAGGCAAGAAACAGTACGCACCGTACTCGGGTACTTCCGCGGGGGGTCGGGGGGTGCCGCGCGCGCGCGGGGGGAACGCCATAAGAGATGGGCGAGGGGATCGAGGGGGGCCGCGGGGGAGGGGATGGGCGAGGGGGGGTGAAGGAAGGGGGTAAACGGGCGGGGCTTGCGAATGGAGGGGGAAAGTGGGCGGGGCTTCGCCCACGCACTTTCTCTTGTAGCTGGACAAAGGCTCTTGGGCCGTCCAATCAGATTCGAGTGGACAAAGGCTCGTGGCCAATCGGATTTGAGTACACGGTTGGTGGGTTTTGGGGAATTTGCACGGTCGGTACCGTTGAGGTAAAAATTCCCTAGGTGGGTTTTGGGGAATTTTGCGTCGCGGCAGCGGGGTTGGGGGGGATCGTCGATCCCGGGCGTTCCGAGAGGGCGCTCGGGTCGGGCGCGATCGGGTATTCGTTTCGTTGTCGGGCGCGGGCGGAAATCCGGCGCGTCACCGCGACGAGGTTTTTTTCTTATCGACCGAGAGCGGAAATCCGGCGCGAATCGTGCGTCACCGCGATTAAGTTTTAATTTTTTCGCGCGCGTTCTGACGCGTTCGAACTCGTTCGAACGTGTTCAAGGTCGTTCCAATTTTATTTTCGCGGCTCCCGATAACCGTTTTTTTGTTCGTTTCGGATTCGAAAGTCGTTTCGATCCATCGCTGCGTATCGTGGATGACGCAATCGCGGTGATCGCGGAGTTGGTGATCTAGGGAGAGCGGGATCGCATCGAGATAGGTACGACGGGAAAAGGAACGAGAGAGAACGCAATGTATGAGATATCCGCGTACGAGCGGTAGTTTTTATTCATTTTTCTTAATGAAATATATACATACGCGTTTACATTTGTATAAATATATGTACACGCGACGTGACATTCAGGATTTGAAACAAAGCGCCGTAAGCTCGCAATCGATGATCTTGTTGGGATCGAAAAATTCGCTCCTCAGTATCGCATTTCTGGCCGAAGTGCCCGTCTTGATCGCGTTGGCGGCTATCTCCCGATAGCGCGAGTACCTCGCGTCGACCTCCCCGGTGGCCGCGCTCAGCGCCGAGACGATGCGGTCGACGCAAAATTGAAGATCGTACAGCGTGAGCACGGTTTTGACCGACATAGCCACGCGAGCCGCGTTGGGTAGCTCCATACGCAGGATCGCCAGGTTGTTGATCGTTCCGAATCGCAGCGTCATCTCTTTGATCTTTATCGGCGAGGGAGGGTGGGTTCCGTCGAGGTCGGACTGCAAGCACGACAACACGTCGCGTTTGCGCTCGATCAGTCCTTTCCACATATCGAGCGTCAGAGAGACCTCTTTGCCTTGTTTATCCCCCAAGGCGATATCCACGTACGAAGGCGAGGGTGCACCGTACCACGGTGACTTGATCGCGATACCTACGGCTACGTATTTGTAGCCGGTCGACGTCAGCGGATAACGCGTCGTCAGGATGCGCACCGCGGGCGCAGCGTCGTTGGGAAAGCTGGAACGCCACTCCCGATGATGCCGATTTTGATCGTCCGGCGATTCGATCCTTCGTCTCTTGCCGTTGTCGTTCACCTCCGATCCCGTCTCGCGAGGGGAAAGATCCCTTAGCGCGGGTCGATCGGTCATCGTCGAGAACATCTCGCGCGCTGTGGTATCGTTCGTGTTTCTAATTCGGTCGACGATGCGATACTGATGCTTTGGCGGGAACACGTCGGTATAAATAGAAAAGTTCTCACTTATATCACGTGGCGCGACGTGGCGTGCGAGAATTTGCGCAGTTCTCTACTTCCTTCCCGTTTGACACGGCGATCGGAAAGCTGAACGCCGTCGCCGTCGTCGTCGTCCGAATAGGTCGACGGTGACGTCAAAACGCCGACGCGCACGATTCGTTCGAGAAGATCGCGCAACTGTTGCAACAGGTCGGTCTTAGGGCAGACGATGTTCAGCATCCGTAGATCGAATTTACCGGCCGACGAGACGGTCCTCGTGAATTCGTTGAATTTGTAGAACTGCGCCCGAGTGGTGAAGTACAGATTGCCGTCGACGTAGCGGAAGATCGACGTCACGCCGGTCGGTATTCCGGGAAACGTCGCCTCGAGGGGCCTAAATTTGGCGACTCTCTTGCCCCTGTCGCATTCGTCTATCTCGCCCACCGAGTTACCGTTGAACACGACGAAGGAACGTCCTCTGTGGGTGTTCACCGCTCCATTGATCAACGTTTTTACGGGAAATCCGAGTTCTTGCAAGGTCTTCGGCCAACCTGGCCGTAGACTAAATTCCGGATATTGCACCAAGTATACCAAATTATCCACGAATACCACGAGATCGCCGGACGGTGATTGATAGGCGGCGTTCACGCGCGTGTAATTGTCGTGGAGAAAGCTCATGTGACTCGAAAGGGCTAAAGGCCCGTTGTACGTCTTACCGTCCAGATCGATCGACCAAACGTAACGCTTGTACGAGATGTACATTCGATTCTCCAAAATTAATATCCCGTTCACCCGATCGAGGCTGCACAGATCCGGCGACGGCGGCGGCGGCGCCGGCGGCGTCGGCGTCTGACGCGGGGGTTCGTCCGTACTTTTTTCGCCGTACAAACGTTGAATGTCGGCGATGTCGGTTTGATCGAGCTTGACCGGATACTGCTGATCGGGCTGTATCGCGAACATCACCGACGTTTTGCGCCTATTGTGCAACAATCCGAGAGAGTGGCCGATCTCGTGCGTCAGCGTGTAGTGCAGGGAGAACTTATCCGCGGGATTTTTGTTGACGTGGATGTGCCACGGCTCGTCCCCGTCGACGTGCACCTCGGAGACGAACCCCGCTTCGTCCGTCGGGAGAGACGCGTGGGCGAGCACGTTGCCGGGACCGTCGAAATTGTTCGAGCAGATCGCTCCGTTTACCTTGACATTCGTGTTATAGTGACGTAGGCGTCGCCAAGATATGACAATGTCGGGATTCGTTTCGGAGCGTTCGAACGTCAACGCCGAATGCTGCGACCACAGGTCGAACGCGGCCCGCGCCGTGCTCAGCTCGCTCTCGTCGGCCAAGTGAAAATCCCACGTCAGGTGCGTCCTCGGCCATTTGGATAGACTCGCTCTCGTTTCGTGCTTCAGGATGTCGCGGAAACCGCACCGCGGCTTGCTCATCAATTGCAGCGTTTCGTTGTTGAGCGTTCCATCGTCGGGTAAACCGTAGTATTTCTGAAAATCCTTGATGGCTTTGCGAAGAACGTCGTTTCGTCTCTGAGCCGGAACCGCGTCCACGTCTTCGGTCAGATATCCGTATTTCTGCAGGTAATCGAACGTGAGCTCGTGATTCTTTTCCTCGCGATCGACGCATCTCACGGCGATAAGACACGCGGTTAACGCGATTACGCGCGCGAGCGACATCGTCGAGAGCGAGAGCGAGATACGGTGGAAGTGCGATGACGGTTCAGTTGCGGTTTGAGCGCGGCGCGCGTACCGGATGCGAACGTTTGCGCGAAGACGCTCGTCGGCGATAGCGCGGATAGGCGACGGTGGGGGGTCTCGGGAGGAAAAAATTGCGTCGACGATTTCGGGCGGATGAGTCGGTTCGATAAAACGCATCATTTCCCGGATGTAGAAAATGCTCTCGTTACATTTTTTTTTTATCGCGGTATCCTCCCTTTGTCGCGCACTCTCGGCGCGGATAGGTGCGGCGGCGGCGGGGGTCTCGGGTGGAAAAAATTGCGTCGACGATTCCTGCGGATGAGTCGGTTTGATAAAACGCATCTTTGTTCCTCGGTGCGTTTCGTTTCTCGACGCGAAAATGCTATTTTTATTACATTTTTCACCGCAGCATCCTCCTTTTGTCCAGCATTTTCTTGGGCGAGGATGGGTGCGGCGGCGGGGGTCTCGGATGGAAAAAATTGCGTCGACGATTCCGGCGGATGAGTCGGTTTGATAAAACGCATCTTTGTTCCTCGGTGCGTTTCGTTTCTCGACGCGAAAATGCTATTCTTAGTTTATATTTTACCGCAATTTCCTTTTTTACCATATATATAAAGAACTCGAGACTAGACTCGGGTGTAGTCTATCCATCACAGTCCTTTTGAACGTATGTACCGTAGTTTCCGCGCACGATGGAGAAATTGAACGATATAAAGAGTATTGTAGATCTTTTGCAAATTCACACGGTGTCGTTGGCGAGGGCGGTGGAGGAATATTCGGAAGCGGTGCGACAGCTACAGCTGCGACTCAGAAGTATACACGAAAAAGTACCTTCGTGTATACAACTCACGGTACGCATCGACGATGACTCCGTTATATTGGAGCGAACGTGAGTAGATTTATTAGATATAATTATGCAATAATTTTGTATATTTACATTTATATATTTATATTTATATTTATATTTATATATTTATATTTTCGGTATAGAGCCATCATTGCTTCCCTGGTAAAAAAGTCCCGAAACCAGGTACGATTGTTCGTGACGAAAATACGGGGCATGCACCGCGATGTTGCGCGGTTAGCTTCGTCGCCGATCGAGGAGTCATCGGGCGCGGGACGGAGCGATCAGTCATCAGGCGCGGGACCTAGCGGTCAGGAGAGAGACGATGACGGCGACGAAGCGGATCGAATTGAGAATCGAGAAAACAGGGTTATAACTATTGACGACGACGACATCTCTGAGAGTTGGCCCTGTTCCCAAAAGAAATAAAACAGCGTAAAACAAAAAAATTTTAATAAGTTTTTTAATAAATATGTATATGTATATGTATATGTACAAATATATGAAAAAATATAATATTATAAAAATTATCTTCACTGTTCGATTATTTATATCGCGTTTCCTTCGCCGTTTCCCTATTCCATCTAATAGATACAATAGCGTAAAAATAAAATAAATATGTACAAATATCATGAAAAAATATATAATAAGAAACAATCTTCATCGTTCGATTGTCGATTATCGATATCGTCTTTCCTTTACTATTTCCTATTCCATCTAATAAAAAAATAAATGTTAATAAAGTACCGAAATACAAGAATAAAATACTAATTGCCAGTAATAAATTACTAGACTCAGTAATAAATTACTGATCAACCAGTAATACTTTTCTGTAAGGGTATTCAGGAAGGACTTTTTCGAAGAATGAAATGATTTGTCTACATAGTTATCAAAAAATTGTAAAAATAAAACAGGATCACATTTATTATACTGCCACATTTCAACGTGGATAATATATAATGTACGTATTCTTTGGGTTTCAAGGTTTCAATTGTACAAGCAATGATTTAACATTAAGAAACAGTTAATTAAATGCATTCCACATATTTATTGCTAAAATGACTACTCGTTTATTTCACGCGACGAAAACACACCTATAGGCTTTCCCCCTGCCGCGCCGCCTGCCCCGCAGCGGAACGTAAACCAACTTCCTTAAAGTCAATGTGATCCATGTTTTTCTTAAATGGAATTTTTTATTGCATATTCTTGTAGCTCTTGTCAAGACGTTTTCAAAACGCTATAACAAAGCTCTCTTTTATTTAGAATTTCCTGAGATATTTTAAATTTTGTCATGATACTTTTAATATAAAATATGAAATATCTTGTAAAGTATTCACTTTTCGAAGACAAAAGACGTACATGTAAAAGTATATTTATATTTCTCATATTATTTTTTGAACTATATCATACCTAGGTAATAAAAATTTATGTAAATAAACTTTTTTATTTTAATTATTAATACAGAAAAACTGAATTACATATTCTAAATTATCAGGTCTAAAGACACTAGCAAAAGATATAGTAATTTAAAGTGCGACGAATATTCAATTCCTTAAAAGAAAAGTAATAAGCACTTGTAACGAGTTAATGTAAAGAACAGAAATTCAATTTGTAACGCTGATAAATTCCCTCAAAATCGTAGTTTTTCTCTCTTAAAATTGACAATTTAACTAAACTTATCAAATTTAATGAAAGACTCAAAAATAATGATAAACTAAGAGAAGATATAGTGAGCAAAATAAAAAAATAATATTTATTAATTTTTAAACATAATATATATTTATTTGTAATTATTTATAGAAACATTACACATGTACTTTAATAAATACAACTAATTATATTATATTTTAAAATATTGTTTTCAGAATAACAATATTTAAAAATGCTCAGAATATGTATAGATAACTCCTCGTCGGAGTGGCAGCCCGTCAGGAGTATCCCTTGCCTAGAAACCCCCTCTACCTCGCCGTTCGGATTCGGCGTTAAATTGTAGGTCCCATGTGCTTGTGTACAACCTGTGTGTGCACCACAAGCACATGACTTTGGGGGAGGCCTAAGTCCGACTCGGACTGTTGCGCCATTGGATTGGATTAAATGTATAGATAAAGATAAAGTTGTTATACTAACAATAAGTCTTTAATGAATATGTTAAAAAAGTTTATTAAAGCAGAGATTGCAATAAAATTTACCAGCTTTTATTATATTTGAAGAAAATTATTTGTTCAAATGTATTTAAATAAATGTAGATATTATAAATGTATTTAATTTATATATTTTATGTACAGAATAAATTTCAATATAATTAAAGAATTGATTTAATTAATAATTTTTACGTTTTAATTATGACATAATCAAGAGACAAGATTATGGATATGGATAAAGCGTATGTTATTAGAAAACAATTTCCAATATGTTTGAGTTATGGCATCACCATTCATAAAAGTCAAGGATTAACCTTGCGAAACGCTGTTATAGATATAGGTAATTCTGTATTTAGTGATGCTCAAGCATATGTTGCGTTATCCCGAGTATCATCTCTGGAGGGATTGTATTTAATTAATCTTGATCCGTTATCTGTAACAGCTAGTGATATAGCTATTACCGAAATTAATCGGCTAAGACGACAATTTATACCACAAGCACAAATGATTACTATTTCAAAACAACGTTTTCGAAAAGTAAAAGATGTTCCGTGGACATTGTCGAAAACAATTGCTTCCGTTCAAGAGTCACATCAAGAAGCTCGACAAAATACCGCTTGGGAGATACGTGCTTTTCAAAATACAGATAAAGATTCGCACTGTGCAAATGCAGTATTACAATGCTTATTGCATTTAAGTATTATTAGAAAAAAATTGCTTAATATTAGGAAACAAGATGATTTAAGTAAATTAGCACAGCGATATGAAAGTAATATGAAAAATTTGAACACTGATGCAATACGGAAAAGTTTAGAAGAATACTTTTCGATTGAACGAGATTTAATTAAACAAGATGCCGTCGAATTTCTTACTGCTATTTGTACAAAATATGATTATGTAAGAAATCTGGTAGAGCATCAAGTTACTTATACTAGTCGGTGCAAATCATGTGGTGATACAAAAGTTATTATTACTGATAACAATATAGTTGTCCCAATTTCTATTAAAGACTTGAAGAAAAAATGTGATCTTAATGATTTATTAAAGACTACATTTTCACATTGGTGTCAATCACATGACAAATCATGCGAACATTGTGCAGGAAATGATGTAATGTTTAAAAATGAATTAACGTTGACAAAAGAAATAGTTGTTATTCATTTAGTTTTGTTTTCGTTACAAGATAATAAAGTAATAAAAATACCACAGAAATTTAATTTAAATGGCATAACAACAGCTAAAATATCAATAGCTAAACAGCAGTATAAAGTAATGAATGCTATATTTCATGACGGTTCATGTATTGAGAATGGCGATTATACGAGTATGTGTAGAGAAGGGACATCTTGGACTAAAATTGATAATAGAAAAAAAATGATTAAGAAACGAGAACGATGGCCTACAGGTGCTAGAAATATTTATATATTATTTTTACAAAAAGTTGATAATAAAAATTAAGCAACTATTATTAAATATAATATTCTAAACCAAATTCACTTGCATTTTATCTATTTATTATTATTAAAATTTACATATCAATGATTGTGTTTCAATTATAAAAGACCATGAGAGTGGTGGTGAGATTAGAAATAACAGTCTGTAACACCTTTAGCTTTACAATCTGTACATTGTTTATAAGAGATATACTCTATAAGATAAGATGCGTAACACTACAAAATGCATGATATCAGTACAAAATTACCTTTTTCAAAAAGGTAAAAAAAGGCACCAAGTACACGCATGGTTACCTCGGAAAAACGTAAGTGGTAGTATCATTATTAATTTTAAATTAATAAAATCCAAGTGGTACTTAATGTGTTTATATTATTAGCATTATTCAAGCTAGATTGCGATTATGTCTTGTATCGCAAAATATATACGGCTTATACAGCTTTACAATCTGTACATACTGTTTGTAAGATAAAGATATACTGTTTCTAAGATACGTAACACTACAAAACGCATGATATCAGTACAAAATTACCTTTTTCAAAAAGGTAAAAAAAAGGCGCCAAGTACACGCGTAGTAGTGTATATATTATGTTGTTACCTCAAAAAAGAAGAAAGTGATGGTATTATATCTCAAAAAAACCTAAGTAACAAGTGGTAGACGTAATCTTTGTATCTCAAAAAATCTCAAAAAATACTGTTTCTAAGATGCGTAACACTACAAAGCGCATGATATCAGTACAAAATTACCTTTTTCAAAAAGGTAAAAAAAAGCGCCAAGTACACGCGTAGTAGTGTATATGTTGTTACCTCGAAAAAGAAGAAAGTGGTGGTATTATACCTCAAAAAAACCTAAGTAACAAATGGTAGACGTAATCTTTGTATCTTCGAAAAATCTCGAAAAAATCTAAGTAGTAGTATCTGTATACCTCGAAAAAAAACAGTGGTAATATTATACCTCAAAAAAATCTAAGTAACAGGTGGTAGACGTAATCTTTGTATCTCGAAAAATCTCGAAAAAACCTAAGCAGTAGTATCTTTACCTCGATCGAAAAAAGAACAAAGTGGTATAGTTAGTATTATACCTCGAAAAAACCTAAGTAACAAGTAGTGGACGTAATCTTTGTATCTTGAAAAATCTCGAAAAACCTAAGGAATAGTATTTTTATTTCCAAAAAATTATAACTCAAGTGATACACATCACAAAATTACGTTATCTTATCAAAGATGAGTCGCGCTTCAAGTGATCTATTACAATTACAAAAAAGAAATGATATCTCTTTTTAAATTACAGCGCCAATTACAGAGAGAACTTACACTAAGAAAAAAAATGTGTCAATCCCAAGAAATATTTAGTCCGATACGTTTAACTAAACATTTTAGTTAGTTAACTAAACATTAGTTGAATTAATTAATTCTTGATTAAAGAAATAAATTGTTGAAACAATTAATATTTAGTTAACTCTACTAAAATGTTTAGTTGAACGTATCGAACTAAATATTTCTTGGGATTAACCATTTTTTTCTCAGTGCATTTTTCGAGATACAAAGATTACGTCTACCACTTGTTACTTAGGTCTTTTCGAGGTATATAATATAAACACTGTTTTTTTTCGATTGAATCATGAAAAATTACAGAGGTAACAGTACAAATACAAATATTTTATTAAAATATTTAAACCCAACAAGGGAATACAAGGTATTTAAATACAAAGTTTATATATGTACTTTAAAAGATTTAATCGCATTCGCAAAGAATTACAGAGGTAACAATACAAAATAAAAATATTTTATTAAAATACATAAATTTTTATTATCAAAAAACTTGGCGCTGCTAGACCTGAAAATTACGTCAGCGTGGTGTGTATATGCGAGCGAGTTATGTAGGTGTGGGTGATGTGTGTGTGTGTGTGTGTGTGTGTGTGTGTGTGTGTGTGTGTGTGTGTGTGTGTGTGTGTGTGTGACGATGAATAATAAGGCTTATAATTAAGTATAGGATAAGTTTAGATTCTTAAAGCGATTAGAATTAAGTATAGAATAAGTGTAGAATAAGTAATGTTTACATTTGTAAAAGGTCTCTCTCTCTCTCTCTCGAATAATGTGGCTTTTGATTAAGTATAGGATAAAAGGTCTCTCTCTCTCTCTAGCAGCGCCAAGTTTTTTGATAATAAAAATTTATGTATTTTAATAAAATATTTTTATTTTGTATTGTTACCTCTGTAATTCTTTGCGATGCGATTAAATCTTTTAAAGTACATATATAAACTTTGTATTTAAATACCTTGTATTCCCTTGTTGGGTTTAAATATTTTAATAAAATATTTGTATTTGTACTGTTACCTCTGTAATTTTTCATGATTCAATCGAAAAAAAAACAGTGTTTATATTATATACCTCGAAAAGACCTAAGTAACAAGTGGTAGACGTAATCTTTGTATCTCGAAAAATGCACTGAGAAAAAAATTGTTAATCCCAAGAAATATTTAGTTCGATACGTTCAACTAAACATTTTAGTAGAGTTAACTAAATATTAATTGTTTCAACAATTTATTTCTTTAATCAAGAATTAATTAATTCAACTAATGTTTAGTTAACTAACTAAAATGTTTAGTTAAACGTATCGGACTAAATATTTCTTGGGATTGACACATTTTTTTTCTTAGTGTAAGTTCTCTCTGTAATTGGCGCTGTAATTTAAAAAGAGATATCATTTCTTTTTTGTAATTGTAATAGATCACTTGAAGCGCGACTCATCTTTGATAAGATAACGTAATTTTGTGATGTGTATCACTTGAGTTATAATTTTTTGGAAATAAAAATACTATTCCTTAGGTTTTTCGAGATTTTTCAAGATACAAAGATTACGTCCACTACTTGTTACTTAGGTTTTTTCGAGGTATAATACTAACTATACCACTTTGTTCTTTTTTCGATCGAGGTAAAGATACTACTGCTTAGGTTTTTTCGAGATTTTTCGAGATACAAAGATTACGTCTACCACCTGTTACTTAGATTTTTTTGAGGTATAATATTACCACTGTTTTTTTTCGAGGTATACAGATACTACTACTTAGATTTTTTCGAGATTTTTCGAGATACAAAGATTACGTCTACCATTTGTTACTTAGGTTTTTTTGATAAATTAAACCGCGCGTCGGCGAGTCATTCAATCAACATCGAAATGCCGATCAAAAAGTTTGGTATATCGCTCGGAAGAGGCGGTGCGGAACCGTACTATCAATGGAGAGGATTAATCAGAAATTACGTGCGCGATAACGCTTTTTGCGTGGTCGGCACCGACTTTGACGCGAAATCGCGCAAGATTCGACGGATAGCGCCGCCTGTAGATGATGGCGATGCGGCCAATAAACGTACGTTTATTGGCACGCTGCACGTAACGTTACGTGCAGCAGAGCGTGCAAATTTTGAAAGATCGGCAGGATGAAATCGAGAGAAAGATGGTTGCATTCCAGAATGACGTGCAAATTACCCTAAACGAGCTTCAAAAGATGATTCAAGAAGTAATTATCGCGTATCATCGCGAATAGATAAGAACGTACATCTGATCTCTGCGTCAGTTGCACGTCATCGTCATGGCTAGTAAGAAGCAATCAACTGAGAAACGGAGGCTGGTGGAAGAATTACACGCTCCTGCGAGAAGAAATTTTTCGCGAAGACGCGTCATAGTGCGCGGATACGATGACCTGTGGCAGGCGGATGTGGTCGAGATGCGCCCATACACGCAATTCAACAGAGGCTACCACTACAAACTCACCGTTATCGACGTGCTGAGCAAGCACGCATGGGCCGTACCGCTCAAGGCCAAGAGTGGAACCGAGGTTACTACGGCGATTGCGAAAATAATTCGAGACGGTGGAAGATGTCCGAAAAATCTGCAGACTGACAAGGGCAAAGAATTTTACAACGCAAACGTGCAGAAATTCTTGAAGAAACATAATATCAATCACTATTCGACCTATTCCGTAATGAAGGCATCGGTCGTCGAACGATTCAATCGCACGCTCAAGAACGACATGTGGAAAATGTTTACGCTCAATGGAAATTACAAATGGATCGACTCGCTGCCGGGTCTCGTATCGGATCACAACGCGCGAAAGCATCGAACTATTAGCCCGGGAGGTAACGACACAAAAGTGTCAGCGATTTGATTAGTCTTGGAACAAAGTAATTTCTCTTGTTGTAATAGTGTTGTTGATGAAATGCAGAGTCTGGCTACGCTGTCTCGCTGGAATGGGCGTTGCGGCGCTTTTGATCTTGTCGTAAAAACACTTATGTTGGAAGAATTTGATTAGTGTTGAGTTTTTATATATTTATTATTTTTTGTATAAAGAAATGTTTTAGAAGAGTCTGGTATGCAACTG